>APFE030474001.1:76977-115196 GCA_000404065.3 Pinus taeda | reverse complement strand
AGAAGAATGACAACAATAGTTCCAAATGGTAATGCTGCAGTAGCATTGTAAGCAATGGCCACTGTATTAAGAAAGCAGAAGGTTAGGAAAAGGGGCCCACAAAAGAGGCAGCCAGTCAGCAACAAATTTCGCACCTGCAATACACATAAAATTATACAACTTATATTCCAGCATATGGGGAATGGATAATATTAACGCCAAAATTCATTTAAAAAGTGAACAATTGCATACCCAGTTTGATCCTTCAAGCTGGCGATAGAAGGAGGCTGCAGTGTAACCTGCAATGCCAGATGTAAGGGCATATATAACTACAAGGGCTGTGTATAGAGCTCCCCTGTTGTATGGATAGAAAACACCCACCAGTGCAAGCATGAAGATAAAGATGGCACTGATATGCACAGATCAAATAACATGAATCAGATGGATGGATACAAGACAGCTTGAACAATTATACACTCAAGAAAAACTTTCATTCAAAGAAAACATCAAATTTTGATCAAATAAATTATAATACCCAATATACTACAAATTGCAAGCATGACAATCAAATCATGAACGTATCAAATATATGATAAAGACACTTGGCCCAAGGGATAGCTCAACTGGTTGTGCCCAATGTTGTTGGGCATTTGGCTAGTTCCATGCCAGCAGGTGCCCGGCTCAAATCTCCGTGGGTGAGGTGTATTGGTATATGCCAAGTGATTTATTAGGGATGCTATCCATGAAAGTGGGGAAGTATCCTTGTGTTTCACTACAAGATTTTTGTTGAAAAAAAGATTGATAGAGATACTTACAGGGTAAAAAGCTGAGTCCCAGAACCAAGAACAGCACAAAACAAAGATTTGTATGGAGGATATCTGAAGACATCTCCATGAATGTACTTCCATCCTGTCTCCTCTTGGTCATCAGTTGATTCCTCGTCATGAGAATATCTTCGTGATAATAAAAGCAGCAGATATATCACAGTCAGATTAGAATTAACATGCAGGAATGACATAGAGAAGTTAAGTTATTTTTCTAATTACTATCACTGCATTATGCCAACATGAGAACTTAAGTAGAGGAAAAGACAATAGGTGAAAGAGATAACTTTGCAAAGTCGTAAAACCAAAACATTTCTTACTTAATGAAGTCATTCTTTAGAACACGCATGAGAATCGTGGCAAGAAATCCAGTCAGAAGAAGAACTGTTACACAAGAATTTATAATAGAGAACCAATGGATTTCCAAATGCTGGGGCAAGGATGAAGACTTTGAATATTTATCCATTCGCCGTTCAAATGGAGTCTGAGTCTCCACCCACTTAACTGAGTATGTGAAATCAACTTCAACCTCCTTGTCCTCAGTAATGTCAACAGTAAAATTTGGATCTGTACGAACAGTAATTTCTATGACGCGATCATTGTTGTACAGGATTTCAAAGTGGAGATGTTTGTAAAGAAAAATTGGATTTGCATTATTTTCTTTATCGGTTTTTCCTATAAAACCCCAGATAGGCAAGTCATCATAATACATTTGAAAATAATAATCCTTCTTCACTGCTTCTCTAAACTTCCCCAAATCCTCCTTAGTTAATTTTTTCCTGCAAAGAAGTTCAGAATTTTTGTCTTCCTGGAAATGAAGCTTATATCGAGCACCAACCATTCGATCACCATTTAACACTTCTCCAAGATCTTCCCTTTTCTCGGTCACCTTATCTGCAATATTTACAGAACCTTGCTTATTGACAACATGCAACAGCAAACATGCTCGTTTCTTCTACAAAATACATAGTCAAGAAAGTCGAATATGCAAAAATTGTCAAACCTGGAGGGCAGAATGGCAAATCAAAATACCGGTATGTTTCACTGCAAAACAGATATAGAAGAAATGAATATTTCATAATTTATAGAGAAATGCCTTTAAAAAAGGATACTTTAGATTTAAAAAGATAAAATTGAACTGTAATGACCCTTGTTGATTCTGGCAGCACACATAACTTCATAGATGCAAAGGTAGTGATTGCCATGAACATAAAAGTTATCCCATCACAAAATTTCCAGGTATCTGCGGCCAATGGCAATTTGATAAAGTGCAAAGAGATGATCAAAAGGATGAAAATGAAGTTGGACAGCCCTGAGTTAAGCTCTGATTTTTAGGTTGTAGCTTTAGCAGATATAACATGGTAATACAAGCTCAGTGATTAAAGACTTTGGTGAATTACACATGAATCTGGAGTATCTCTCTACCTAGAATTTAAGGAATTCTGCATCATCTGGAGGATCTGTACCTAAAATTTGAGGAGGACGTTAGCTGATTATTGTTAGAGGACTGCAACCAAGTGAAAACACGTTGTTTCATTTTCCAGTGTAATTCCTTGAAGCGCTTGCAACGTAAGGTTAAAACTCAAAACACAGCAATAAAAAAGGATGCAACAGCTGACTGATGAATTTGCAGATGTCTTCCAAAATCTTCCCCGTGGACTGCAACTGGATATAGGAATGTCCACCAGCACAAGAGGCAATATGGGAAGGCCCAGATATCGTATAATACCCAGCACTACAACTGCCATGGGGCAAAGCAATTCAAGGAGGGGACACTGTTATGGTAAATCAAGGATATTGAGCTTCAGCATTAGTTGTCAGTACTCATGAAGAAAAATACAGTCAATCAGAAAATAATTAGTCTGTCAGTCATACAGTCAAGTTAATTATGTCAATTGATTATGTCCTTCAGTTTCATTAACGAAAAAATGGGTATCCTATAAAATAATTAGTGAGTTTGTTAGCCATAAAGTCAGATTAATTATGTCAATCAATTGATTGTCATTCAGTTTCATTAACAAAAAATGAGTATTGATGAAAAGGGTCAGTAAATCCATCAATTAGATAAATCATGTCAAATAATTTACTTAAGTCGGTTAGTCTACTTAAAAAAACTGTGAATTTCATTACAAAGAGTGGCTTTCATGCTTTAGAAAGGGAGCATTTTGGGAAGTGTGCTATTGCAGGTAACCTGGAAGATACTTTCTGGGCCAAAAGCAGCACCCATAATGCTTTCAATTTGGCCTGAGTTTGTATCCACACCTTATCGGATAGTTTCAATTTTGATGTGCTGAGAATTTGTAAGCATTCAAGTTTGTTACGAATCATTACAGCTGTTTTGTTCCTGCTGCCAACAAAGGCGTTGAACAATATTCAATCAAGTCTCAACTCTCAAGCTACTTAATTTATTGTTCGCAAATTGCTACAATTGCCTACTGTTTGATACAATCATTACTAGTTCTTTTTTTCTGCTGTTGCTTCTGTTAGCACTTTCAACTTCCAGATTTATATTTCAAAATAAAAGAAAAGAAAAATGGATTCCAAATTTTAGAACGTAAACAATTCTGCACAAGTTCCAGCTTGTGTTCGTGTCATGTGATCCACCTGCATGTTTCTCTGGAGATCAGACTTTTCAAGTCCATAAGACTCAGATCATTTCTGATTTCCTTCTCCCTATTTGGGTTTAGTGCATACCTCTGTGACAGTGTGTGGGCATGGACTTTTACTATCATACCATTGCTGTATCCACTGTTTCCAACAGGCTGTTTGGTCTATGGGTAAGTTTGATACATAAAGCCAAGCTCTGCTTTTGTCATGCAGGTTCTATGATAGAGTATTAATGATTGCTCCACTCCCCTCACAGCCAGCAGATATATCTTTGCCTCCTCAGTTATCCTTCAACGAAATGGTGGTTCCAGGGATTTCTGTTGGCGAAGCCTCTCAAACCTTCTCCAAAGGCAGTCTTACTGTTTTATCATGTAGAAGACACATTCAATACCTGAAATCTCCCTCGGTCAAGAAGCCCCTAATCAAGTTCAACTTTACTAGGATAATGGTTTGATTTGCAAGTTCTTTGAACTCTATTGTGGCTCTCCAATATTCACCAGTGGATGTCTCAAGCAAGGAAAACCCTCTTAAGAGAAAAAGCTTGCATTCAACTGTGTGCTTGCGGTTTGTCGAATTTAATTCTGGAGATGATAGGGATCGTATCTTTCATTACAGCATTTCATTCCTGGGGCAGATGGGTTTGTGCAAGAAAGCCTCATTTCCCACTTTTGATCCATCCACAGATGAGCTCGTCATCTCCTATATGGATCAGACTCCCAAATTTGTTGCTGCCATTTTGGGGGACTAAGTCTATGTTAGTATAAAAAATGCTTTGGAAAGGACTGGTAAAAGACATTTAACAACCTTCGTGAGGTTGTGCATGAAAATGGATCTTCCCAAAGGACTTCCAGAAGAAATCTAGTCGAAGGTGGCTAATGCTATTGCTACCTGGAAGCAAAAATTGGACTATGAACAGGTGACTTTTAGGATGCAGGTCATGTATTGCCTGTATTGAGACGACCGTCACAATTATAGAATCTCGGAAAAGCAGAAAGCGGGTTCCTTGGAAGCCCACTTGCTGGTAGGATGCTAAGGAATGCCACCACTTGATTAAAACAATAGAACCATCTCAGGATCCAATCGAATAAAATAAAAAAGATACTCCGATCAGTGATAATTTCAATGCAGAACCTTCCATGGAGCCGATCTGGGAAGAAGCAAACAAATGCCGATGAGTAGTGGTTCATTTACATCTGTCCAGGAAGAAGTGGTTCCATTGATTACAAAGACTGACTTGCCAGGGAATCAACCGGTTGAAGTCAGAAACACATGGGAAGACACCTCTGCGGAGATGCTAGTTCGTGAGAGTCAATCAGATCTGATGGCTGAAAGTCATCCAGAAAACAGAATTGAATTTTCACCCAAGAAAAGAGAAGGATTGAAGAATCGTTATTTCTATTCATGGCATTAAAAGTTAAAAGATCTCGAATATATAGAGCCGGCGTGTAGCCTGTAAGTGGTTGGGATGACGGGGCATTCCCTTATAACTTTAGGAATGTAAGGTTCATTGCATTAAAACTTAAAGATCTTGAATATATGGAGCAGACCTGTAGCTTGACAGTAGTTGGGATGACAGGGTATCCTATATAACTTTGAATTTAGGAATCTAAGGCTTACACCAATTTGGTGACCTTCAAGGAATTACAAAGAAAAGGATATATACATATATGACATGTTGACAGTGTAAATCTTGCCTACGGAAGCCAGACTTTAGAAAATACAAAGTTAATAAAATGCAGATAAAAGGAACCACGCAAACCATATTTTCACGGTGATAAACACTCGTGCTGCCCTGCCTGCCTACATTATCTAGCCAAATACACTCATACGGTGTCAATGAGCTTGAAAGCTATCTCACTCGGTGGGAATTGAACTCATGGACGTCTGCACATCAACTAAAACCTATCCAGCTAAACCAGACTATCTCGTAAACTAAGGTATGACATCAGATTAAAAAAAATGCTACGATCCCACATTGAAGCCACTAACTCGAAATTGCTATCAACAAATTCAGGCAGATCTGCATGACCACGAAACCAAGATCTACATAAGACCAAAGATCCTATCAATACTCTCACAGATCCCTTTATTTTGCAGCTGGATTTCAGAATGCAAATTAGCCTCCAATACAACAAAACTCTAAATACAGCAAAACCTTACCTGGGGTTGTGAAAGGGCCCAACTTTGTTGGCATAAAGCGGGACATGATCTCCTTTGCTGTATCTGTGATCAGAGGCGCTCCCTTCAACTCCATATCCAAACAAAAATGCTAATGCCAACGCCAGCACCAGAAACCTTCCCATTGCCATTGAATTGCTTCCCCGGACCCTCAGGGTTTGTTCAGAAACCCTGCGCCTTATATTCACTGAAAACCCTAGTTCACTCTACTGTAAATGATCTTTCTACTTCTGCTTCTCCCGCTCCCATGTCAGTCTCTGTTTAAGCTAACACTCAGGTAATTAGGCATATGGATAGATCCAGCAAACAGTACAAGCACGAGGCTGCTTCTTTCAAACGAAGAGTACCGTTCTTTGAGGTTCCACACCTGCCCCTCGGTCACATGGTGGAGGATATGAAACTGTATCTAGCGACGAGATTTATAAAATGCAAGAGGAAAATTGGTCGGCCGTGAAACCGGAAGGTTGGGCCCAGTCAACAGGTTAGTGCAGTCGCATACTGCTCAGAAATTCGTAAGTTGTTAATGTGGCCTTCCAAAAAGCAGGATTTTAAGAATTTACTCTAAGGACTTTTGCTTTTTTAAACTACAGTGAGAATGTAGATGGTTGTTGAAGAGTTTTTTCACCCAGAGGAGAAAATAATGGTCATAAAATTATTTATAAAATAATGGTCATAAAATATTTATAAGAATTATTGTCAATTTAAAAACTTATTAATTAAGAGTACTTTATCTATTTATCGATTGTGGATTTAATTTTTAAAATATTATTATCAAAAAATATAAATCTCATTTAATTTTAAATTTTTTAGTAATTAAGAAATATTTTTTATATATAATTAAAAAAAAAAACACTTATTTAATTTCACTACCATATCTAATTACTTATTTTAAAAAGGAAGTAAGTACATTACTATATTAACTTAACTTTTGACAAAGTGAAAGCTGTGTAACTTATAACTTTAATAAAGGAAGTTAAGTGCATTTTAAAATGTTTAGAATGGGTACTATAACGTTTAAATCTGATTAATACTTATTTTTATATAAATTTTGAAAAAAACACTTTATTATTTATCTCACTTACTATATTTAATTAACTATTTAAAAAGGAAGTATAGTAACTTACCATATTAATTAACTACTTGAAAAGTGAAAGCTTTGTAACTTATAACTTTAATAAAAGAAGTTAAGTTACATTTCAATGTTTACTAAATAGAGTTGGGTAATTTAAGTTTTTAACCTTATCAATGCTTATTAAATTTGGAAATAATTGGTTTTAAAGAACTTCTAAGTTCAAAATCATGTTAGGCAACATGTTACTAGATTGTCCCACCTTTTTCCTCCAATATGTAATTAGTTCAAATTCATGTAAATCAAGGATTTATAATTTCGATATTTATATCTATATCTTATATTATAGACATCCAAATCACAATCAAGATAGGCAATCCCTTCTTTGCACATCCTTCATCATATCTCTCATCGTCCCTTTGCGTTGAGCAATAATTGGCATTGTAGTCCAAAATATGCATTTATAAGGGCTCTAAAGTGCTTGGCTTTTGTTTTGAGAGACATTAGATGAGTATCTACTACAAATGTTGCATCGCTCCCAAAATCCTTAGCAATGAAGATTTCACACTCTCCCTGGTTGCTTTTGTGTTCCATTATCATAACAACCTTGCATGCATGAATTCAAAATATATGTATGGAGAGAGCTTGATTTAAAATGATATATTAAGTATTGGTATATATGCATGCATTTGTTATATTATTTTGATATAAGTGTAACAATTCATCACTTGTATTCTCTTTAACTCTTAAGTTTGCTAATTAGCTAAAGATGGAGGAGTTAAGTGGATGGTCCTCTCCATTTCATAATGGTTACAATATGTTTTATGTTGTATAGTAGTTACATTTATCAATGTATTTAATGTTATTATACTTAATCTTATTATGTTGGTAATGATAGTAGTTAAAGTCACCATTTTAAGGGGCATTTGTGTTTATATAATGGGACATCATTAAACTTATAAAGGTTTTACAGTGACGCATTTATGGGATTCTTTATTATTTAATATAGTTGGCAAGTATTTTATCATCTCTTTCATTATCTAAAACTAAATTTTTACCACAGAGACTTATCTATTAATGAAGTTTCGAGCTTATCATTCATCCATTTGTGTGGATCATTCATCAAGAAGGTTATTTGTAGAAATTTGTTCTTAAGGGATTTTATAAGCTTCATTGAAACAGGATTTGAGGATCAATGAAGTGATCATTCAAAGTGGATGTTTCTCAAGGGGTTTTACCTTTATTAAGTATTGTTGTCTATTGTTTTCTTTATTGATTTGTTTTAATTTAATGAAGCATGTGTCTAAGATATTAGATGGCTATTATTTATAATAAAAAAATCCAACAAAGTATTAGAGCATGTCTTTCAATATAATATCAAAGTTATTGATCTAGTTTTATTGGCTTGATCTTTTAATGTGTTATTACTTTGTGTTATGGTTTTGTGGAGTATATTATTTCATTTCAAGGTTTGAAGGCATCCATTGGACATTCATTTTTAAAAGAAAAAAGATTCATCTCATAAATCATCGATAAAACAAATCAAAGAAACACATATACAAAAAAGAAGTGTTTCATTTAGCACAATTTGCTTGTTGTTTTATTTTCTTTTGTAAAGAATGTATAGACATGGAAATAGCGTTTCCCTTAAAATTAGAAATAAAAATGAGAGGCATTGCTACTTCTCAAAAAATATAATGCAATTCAAACCTTGTGTTACGTATTCTATATTCAAATGGAAACTATTAAATATACAAAAGATGTATCTAGCAATATATTAACAATCTTTTGGGGGAGGCAGGTGCGGGAGGGGTTCTTTATCGCCCCAATGGGGAATTATAGATGAAATTTGCTTGGGGGACAGGAATAGCATCAAATAACCACGCAAAAGCCTTAGCTCTTTGGCGAGAACTGAAGATAGCATTATTGAGGGGACTTCATCAATTATGTGTGTTTGGTGATTCAATGATAATTATTGAAAAATGCCAAAGAAATAAAGAGCACTTGGAAGAAGATTTGCCACCGATATTCCATCAAATATGGTCGCTAACTAAGAAATTTAAAATTATTGAAATTCTTCCACGTCAAGAGGGAAAATAACTAATGCACTGATGAACAAGCTAATAAGGGTGCAAATCTTGAGCAAGGGTTGATAATTCAGGATCAAGGAAACCCATCTATATCTCATATTCCATGACTTCTAAATTAGTATTGATATGGACCCTCGTGGCAATTATTAGGAAGGAATTAAGGCATGTCTGACCAGATATGATCAACAGCCAGCCCAAGACATGGAAGGCTCTTGACGGGCTATAGTCCCAGAAACAGGACTATATTGATCAATTATCCAGATGGGAGTGTAGGGAAGGCAACGTCATGATAAAGGACAAGTGGAATATATTTGTAATCAAATTTAAACATAGCATCAAAGCAAGGTTGGGCAGTACTCCATTTGATTTGAAGCAGTTAATTATGTATGAGATTGCGAGAAGAGTGACAGTTACAGGGATGGAACTTCAACTTAATAATGTGCAAGGATGGGACGTCGACCATCAATGTAAAGAGACTATTCTTGGAGAGGGAATAGATTGTGGTAAGCATTATAAAGGGAGCTTGCAGATGCTGGAAATGTTGTTGGTTCGCGTTAAAGGTCGAGCAGTCTACAGAATGGCATCCTCAAATAGGAATGGCAGTGGTGATGGCTATGAGGAATAGTTGGTGACGATAAAGACAGATATTTCAACTCTTGTAGCCAAGGTTAGTGACCAAATATTGTTAGAAGTTTGTTCCCACATTTTTATGGTTTCTCGTCAACTTGAAGAACTCCACAGGGATGTAGAACGCCTTAAGTTGTCTGTGGATAATCTGGCTATTAAGATGGAGAATCTAAGCTTCAAAGTGGACAATATAGAATATTAGTGGAAGTTGCCACCTTGGGTGTTGTTAAAATGTATTTGGGATCCCTGAACTCTCTCCTCACAGCGAACAGGTAGCCCCGCAGGATGAAATGGAGCTTGGAATAGTAATAGCACCCCTTCTTTAGATGGAAGTTGTCTTGGACGAACAAGATGGAAGCCCTCGGTCTAAGGAAGACAACAATGGGTGGCATTTTTGTTTTTTTTGTAAGTTTGTTATATACATTGGAGTCTTTTGGAGACTTTATAAGCTAAATGCAATAAGAAACAGAGTCAAGAAAAGGCAGGATAGATGTAAGATGTTCTTTGAACAATTTTGGAATGTTGTTGAAGAAGAATACAATTTGAATTCAAGGGTGTTGTGTTGTTTTCCAGTTAGATCAATATAAACTACCCATTTCTTTTAATATTAATATATAATATATATATATATATATATATATATTATATATATATATATATATAATATATATATATATATATATATATATATATATAATATATATATATATATATATATATATATCTTTACTTGGTAATTACATCAACTTATTGAATCCTGCCTTGCCCCTACTTGAAGCAAATTTGCTTTCATTCACTACTTTAGCTAAAGAATCAATCTCATTATCTCGAGTCTTGACCATGAATACTGTTACCTTACTTTCCTCCACCCCTCTTTGATGTAGTGGAATTTCACTCTAATATGCTTTGTTTGTGGTTGAAAAGGAAATGATTTAAGATACAGGGAAAACTCAAGTACACTCTCTTTTTACAACCATAAAGCACACAATCCTTAGTTTTAATTTTTCTTTTAATGCACATCAATCTTCTTATATTTGCCTTAAATCTCTATATTTTTGTTAAAATGAAGTATCAACCATCATATATTTCCAAATTGCATAACACAATGCTTCAATAGCCCTTAGAAAGTAACAAGACATGACAAGGGTCAGCCCCTAATGATGGGAGCAAGGGCAGTCTTATTCCTTTCAAAGAACCACCATGTCCTCGTTATGTATGCAGGAGACATCGAGTTGAACATGAGGGTAGAGTTGCTTTCTCTATGGGCTCTGCTCCATCTCACTTGACATAAAGGGGTCATCAAAATACATGTGATGGGAGACTTGCGGGTTGTTGAAAAATGCAGCAAGAAATTCTCAATTTGATTTTGCCTTGATTAAATTGAGAAAATTCGAATTTCCACATCAGCAGACAACTTGGACGTAGTTAAATTGTGTGACATGGCTTGTGCCACCCAGTTTACTCGATAAATTTGAGTTGGGGGAGTTATAGTTTAGTTAAGCATGTGTGATTTCTAATTTGTAGAAATCGAGGTGAGTTATTTCAAGTTGTTTTTAGTTAAACTAGTTCCAATTGTTGGAGGAACTAGTGGAAGGTCAGTTGTGTAGTGAGACTTCAATCTAACTCAGTGATCATCCATTTAATTGATCAATCAGCCCAAAATATCTAGTGCATGCAGAATTTGAGTTCCCCAGTTGTGATGGAGATTCCAAGGCAATGTAACATCAATTGTGGATTAGTTTTAAGTGTACATGTGTTGAATGTAGTCAAATGATCAACCTTAGGAATTGCACAAGAAAATAGGGGTTCAAGCATAAGCATAAATTGACTAAGTCTGGATCAAAGCTTCTTAACAAGGAGAGAGATAGGTTATCCACATGTAGGTTGTGATCATTTGAGCAAAGCAATTGTAATGCAACTTTATTCACCAGATTAATGCAAACAGGCATAGGATTTTTTAGCAGATTGCTTTCACCTGGAAAAATGCTTTGTTCATGTGTGTTATTTCTCATTGCATGTTTGTGATTGATGTTCTAAATTGTGAATTGAATTCCATAGAGTAGTAGTAAGTTTGTGTCTTGAGATTTTGATTAAAACTTCATGAGCATTTGCAATTCTACACCATAATTTCTACATGGTATTAGAGCAGGATTCACATTAGAACAGGAACTTCGAAGTTGTTTCTCAATAGGTTCAAATTTGCAACTTCAGTGTAGTAGGATCTCTTTAGAATTGGGAGAATGGTCTTTAATGGACTGAGATTAGAATATGCCTTAGAAGGCAGCTCAATTTTCATTTCTTGGAAGGATCGCATGGAGGCGGTGCTTGATGACTATGTTTTTCTAGAATATATCAAGAGGATGTTGCAAAACCAATGGAATCTGATGCCCGGAACCTAGCCCAATAGCTTTGTAACTTATAACTTTAATAAAAGAAGTTAAGTTACATTTCCATGTTTATTGAATAGAGTTGGGTAATTTAAGTTTTTAGCTTTACTAATGCTTAGTTTTTATATAATTTTGAAAAAAAAAAACACTTTTTATTTATCTCACTTACCATATTTAATTAAATATTTAAAAAGGGAGTATAGTAGCTTACCATATGAATTAACTATTTGAAAAAGTGAAAGCTTTGTGACTTATAACTTTAATAAAAGAATTTAAGTGACATTTCAATGTCTACTGAATAGAGTTGGGTAATTTGAGTTTTTAACCTTATCAATGCTTATTAAATTTGGAAATGATTGTTTTTAAAGAACTTCTAAGTTCAAAATCATGTTAGGCAACATGTCACTAGATTGTCCCACCTTTTTCCTCCAATATGTAATTAGTTCAAATTCATGTAAATCAAGGATTTCTAATTTCGATATTTATATCTATATCTTAGATTGTAGACATCCAAATCATAATCACGATAGGCAATCCCTTCTTTGCACAACCTTCATCATATCTCTCATCGTCCCTTCGTGTTGAGCAATAATTGGCATTGTAGTAAAAAATATGCATTTATAAGGGCTCTAAAGTGCTTGGCTTTTGTTTTGAGGGACATTAGATGAGTATCTATTACAAATGTTGCATCGCTCCCAAAATCCTTAGCAATGAAGATTTCACATTCTCTCTCATTGCTTTTGTGTTCCATTATCATAACAACCTTGATGCATGAATTCAAAATGTATGTATGGAGAGAGTTTGATTTAAAATGATATATTAAGTATTGGTGTATATGCGTGCATTTGTTATATTATTTTGATATAAGTGTAACAATTCATCACTTGTGCTCTCTTTAACTCTAAAGTTTGCTAATTAGCTAAAGATGGAGGAGTTAAGTGGATGGTCCTCTCCATTTCATAATGGTTAAAATATGTTTTATGTTGTATAGTAGTTACATTTATCAATGTACTTAATGTTATTATACTTAATCTTATTATGTTGGTAATGATAGTAGCTAAAGTCATCATTTTAAGGGGCATTTGTGTTAATATAATGGGACGTCATCAAACTTATAAAGGTTTTACATTGAGGCATTTATGGGATTCTTTATTATTTGATATAGTTGGCAAGTTTTTATCATCTCTTTCATTATCTAAAATTAAATTTTCACCGTTGAGACTTATCTATTGATGGAGTTTTGAGCTTATCATTCATCCATTTGTGTGGATCATTCATCAAGAAGGCTATTTATAGAAATTTGTTCTTAAGGGATTTTCTAAGCTTCATTGAAATAGGATTTGAGGATTAATTAAGTGATCATTCACAGTGGATGTTTCTCGAGGGGTTTTGCCTTTATAAACCCTAGTATTGTTGTCTGTTGTTTTCTTTATTGATTTGTTTTAATTTAATGAAGCATGTGTGTAAGAGATTAGATGGCTATTATTTATAATAAAAAAATCCAACAAAGTATTAGAGCATGTGTTTTAATATAATATCAAAGTTATTGATCTACTTTTATTGGCTTGATCTTTTAATGTGTTACTACTTTGTGTTATGGCTTTGTGGAGTATATTATTTCATTTCAAGGTTTGAAGGCATTCATTAGACATTCATTTTTAAGAGAAAAAGGGTTCATCTCATAAATCATCGATAAAACAAATCAAAGAAACACATATAACAATAAAGAAGTTTTTCATTTAACACAATTTGCTTGTTGTTTTATTTTCTTTTGTAAAGAATGTATAGACATGGAAATAATGTTTCCCTTAAAATTAGAAATAAAAATAAGAGGCAATGCTACTTCTAAAAAATTAGAATGCAATTCAAACATTGTGTTACATATTCTATATTCAAATGGAAACTGCTAAATACACAAAAGATGTATTTAGCAATATATTAACAATCTTTTGAGGGAGGCACAAGCGGGAGGGGTTCTTTATTGCCCCAATGGAGAAGTAGAGATGAAATTTTATTGGGGGTAGGAATAACATCAAATAACTACGCAGAAGCCTTAGCTCTTTGGCAATAACTGAAGATAGCATTATTGAGGGGACGTCATCAATTAAGTGTGTTTGGTGATTCAATGATAATTATTGAAAAATGCCAAAGAAATAAAGAGCACTTGGAAGAAGATTTGCCACCAATATTCCATCAAATATGGTTGCTAACTAAGAAATTTGAAATTATTGAATTCTTCAACGTCAAGAGGGAAAATAACCAATGCGTTGATGAACAAGCTAATAAGGGCGCAAATCTTCAGCAAGGGGTGATAAATTAGGATCAAGGAGACCCATCTATATCTCATATTCCATGATTTCTAAATTAATATTGATATGGACCCTCATGGCAATGATTAGGAAGGAATTAAGGCATGTCAGACCACATATGATCAATAGCAAGCCCTGTAGGTTTTAACCCCATACAGAAATTACCTGCATACGAATTCTAAATCACAAAAAAATAAACAATGCGAGAGCATAACACATAAAAACACATATGCACAGAGATTTTCCCCTGGATCCCAAAAACCGGGACTACCAGCTTGATTTTTCATTATGTTCCTTTCAATGTTACAATACATATTTATACATGCCGAAGCATCCAATACCATGGACCAAAAAACCATCGCGTCCAATACCATGGACCGAAAACCATCGCGTCCAAAAAACATTTGCGAAAATCATGCACAAAACCATAGGTGGGTTCGCCCAACCTAACATAGGGTCCAAAACCAAAATTTTTCGGGGCGCTGCCCCGGACCTCATAAAGTGGGGTTACGGGTACCCCTCAAACCCCCTGTTAACTATGTGGAAAGAATATAACACAACCAAACAAGCCCAAGACATGGAAGGCTCTTGACGGGCAACAGTGCCAGAAGCAGGACTATATTGATCAATTATCCAGATGGGAGTGTAGGGAAGGCGACACCATGATAAAGGATAAGTGGAATATATTTGTAATCACATTTAAACATAGCATCAAAGTAAGGTTGGGCAATACTCAATTTGATCTGAAGCAGTTAATTATGTATGACATTGCGAGAAGAGTGGTAGTTACAGGGATGGAACTTCAACTTAATAATGTGTAAGGACGGGATGTCGACTATCAATGTAAAGAGACTATTCCTGGAGAGGGAATAGATTGTACTAAGCATTATAAAGGGCACTTGTAGATGCTGGAAATGTTGTTGTTTCGCGTTAGAGGTCGAGCAATCTACAGAATGGCATCCTCAAATATGAATGGCGGTGGTGATGTCTATGAGGAATAGTTGGTGGCAATAAAGACAGATAGTTTGACTCTTGTAGCTACAGTTAGTGAGCAAATAATGTTAGAGGTTCGTTCCCACATTTTTATGGTTTCTCGTCAACTTAATTTAATTTAAGGATTTTTACTTTTTTAAACTACAATGAGAATGTAGATGGTTGTTGAGGAGTTTTTTTACACATAGGAGAAAATAATTGTCATAAAATGATTTATAAGAGATTATTAGTATTAAAAACTTATCCATTAAAAGAGATTATTTATCAATTTAAAAGTTGATTTTGATTGACTAACTTTTAAAATTTATATGTATTAAAAATATAAATCTTATTTTAATTTTATATTCTTTTCATAATTTAAAATTCCTTTTTTATATATAACTTTGAAAAAAGAAACACCTTATTATTTATCTCACTTACCATATTTAATTAACTATTTAAAAAAGGAAGCATAGTAACTTACCGTATTAATTAACTACTTGAATAAATGAAAGCTTAGTAACTTATAAGTTCAATTAAAAAAGTTAAGTCGCATTTCAACGTTTATTGAATAGAATTGGGTAATTTAAGTTTTTAACCTTATCGGTGCTTATTACATTTGGAAATAATTATTTTTAAGAAACTTCTTAGTTCAAAATCATGGTAGTTAACATGTCACTAGATTGTCCCACCATTTTCCTTCAATATGTAATTAGTTCAAATTCATATAAATCAAGGATTTCTATTTGTTGATTAATATAAATTTCGATAAATATCTATATCTTACATCCAAATCATAATAAGCATAGGCAAGTCCTTCTTTGCACTAACCTTCATCATATCTCTCATCATCGTTTTGTGTTCAACAATAATTGGCATTGTAGTCCAAAATATGTATTTATAAGGGCTCTAAAGTGCTTGGCTTTTGTTTTGAGAGACATTAGATGAGTATCTATTGCAAATATTGCATTGCTCCCCAATTCCTTACCAATGAAGATTTCAGATTCTCTTGCAAATGTTGCATTGCTCCCATAATCCTTACCAATGAAGATTTCACATTCTCCCTCATCGCTTTTGTGTTCCATTATCATAACAACCTTGCACGCATGAATTCAAAATGTACGTATGGAGCGAGTTTGATTTAAAATGAGATATTAAGTATTGGTGTATATGCATGCATTTGTTATATTATTTTGATATAAGTGTAACAATTCATCACTTGTGTTCTCTTTAACTCTAAAGTTTGCTAATTAGCTAAAGATGGAGGAGTTAAGTGGATGGTCCTCTCCATTTCATAGTGGTTAAAATATGTTTTATGTTGTATAGGAGTTACATTTATCAATGTACTTAATGTTATTATGTTGCTAATGCTATTAGTTAAAGTCATCATTTTAGGGGACATTTATGTATATATAATGGGACATCATTAAACTTATAAAGGTTTTTACAGTGAGGCATTTATGGTATTCTTTATTATTTAATATAGGTGGCAAGTGTTTTACCATCCCTTTCATTATCTAAAACCAAATTTTCACCATTGAGACTTATCTGTTGATGAAGTTTCGAACTTATTATTCATCCATTTGTGTGGATCATTCATCAAGAAGGATATTTGTAGAAATTTGTTCTTAAGGGATTTTCTAAGCTTCATTGAAATAGGATTTGAGGATCAATGAAGTGATCATTCATAGTGGATGTTTCTCTAGGGGTTTTACCTTTATAAACCCTAGTATTTTTGTTTATTGATTTGTTTTAATTTAATGGAGCATTTGTCGAAGAGATTAGATGGTTATTATTTAAAAATAAATAAATAAATAAATAAATAAAATAAAATAAAATAAAAAAATCCAACAAAGTATTAGAGCATTTGTTTTAATATAATATCAAAGTTATTGATCTAGTTTTATTGGCTTGATCTTTTAATGTGTTATTACTTTGTGTTATGGCTTTGTGGAGTATATTATTTCATTTCAAGGTTTGAAGGCATCCATTGGACATTAATTTTTAAAAGAAGAAAGATTCATCTCATAAATCGTCGATAAAACAAATCAAAGAAACACATATAGCAATAAAGAAGTTTTTTCATTTAGTACAATTTGCTTGTTGTTTTATTTTCTTTTGTAAAGAATGTATAGACATGGAAATAGTGTTTCCCTTAAAATTAGAAATAAAAATGAGAGGCAATGCTACTTCTAGAAAATTAGAATGCAATTCAAACATTATGTTACATATTCTATATTCAAATGGAAAATATTAAATATACAAAAGATGTATCTAGCAATATATTAACAATATTTTGGAGGAGGTAGGAACGGGAGGGGTTCTTTATCGCCCCGATGGGGAAGTAGAGATGAAATTTGCTTGGGGGATAGGAATAACATCAAATTACCACACAGAAGCCTTAGCTCTTTGGCAAGGACTGAAGATAGCATTATTGAGGGGACGTCATCAAGTAAGTGTGTTTGGTGATTCAATGATAATTATTGAAAAATGCCAAAGAAACAAAGAGCACTTGTAAGAAGATTTGCCACCGATATTCCATCAAATATGGTTGCTAACTTAGAAATTTGAAATTATTGAATTCTTCCACGTCAAGAGGGAAAATAACCAATACATTGATGAACAAGATAATAAGGGCATAACTCTTTAGCAAGGTGTGATAATCCAGGATCAAGGAGCCCCATCTATATCTCATATTCCATGACTTCTAAATTAATATTGATATGGGCCCTCATGCCAATGATTAGGAAGGAATTGAGGCCTGTTAGACCATATATGATCAATAACAAGCCCAATACATGGAAGGTTCTTGATGGGCGACAGTCCTAGAAGCAAGACTATATTGATCAACTATCCAGATGGGAGAGTAGGGAAGGTGACCTCATGATAAAGGACAAGTGGAATATATTTGTAATCACATTTAATCATAACACCAAAGCAAGGTTGGGTAGTACTCCATTTGATCTGAAGAAGTTAATTATGTATGAGATTGTGAGAAGGGTGGTAGTTACAAGGATGGAACTTCAAGTTAATAATGTGCAGGGACAGGATGTCAACTATCAATGTAAAGAGACTATTCTTAGAGAGGTCATAGATTGTGGCAAGAATTATAAAGGGCGCTTGCAGATGCTGGAAATGTTGTTGCTTCGCATTAGAGGTCGAGCAGTCTGTAGAATGGCATCCTCAAATAGGAATGGCAGTGGTGATGTCTCTGAGGAAGAGTTTGCGGCAATAAAGACGAATATTTTGACTGTTGTAGCCAAGGTTAGTGACCAAATAAAGTTAGAGCCTCATTCCCACTTTGTTATGGTTTCTCATCAACTTGAAGAACTCCACATGGATGTAGAACGCCTTAAGTTGTCTATGGATAATTTGGCTACTAAGATAGAGAATCTAAGCTTCATAGTGGACAATATAGAAATATCCGTGGAAGTTGCCACCTTGGGTGTTCTTAAAGATGTATTTGGTATCCTTGAACTCTCTCCTCACGGCAAACATGTAGCCTCGCAGGGTGAAATGGATCTTGGCATGGTAGCAGCTCCCCTTCTTTAGATGGAAGTTGTCCAGGATGAACAAGATGGAAGCCCTCGGTCTGAGGAAGACGACAATGGGTAACATATTTGTTTATATTTTTGATTAGTTGTGAACGTTTTGTAAGTTTGTTGTATTCAATGGAGTCTTTTGGAGACTTTATAAGCTAAGTGCAATAAGAAACATAGTCAGGAAAAGGCAAGGTAGATGTAAGATGTTCTCTGAACAATTTTGGGATGTTGCTAAAGAAGAAAAATCTTGAATTTAAAGGGTGTTGCTTGATAGTAATATATATATATATATATATATATTAACAATCTTTTACTTGGCAATTACGTCAACTTATTGAATCTTACCTTACCCCTACTTGAAGCAAATTTGCTTCCATTCACTACTTTAGCTAAAGAATCAATCTCATTATCACAAGTCTTGACCTTGAATATCGTTACCTCACTTTACTCCACCCCTCTTTGATGTAGTGGAATTTCACTCTAATGTGCTTGGTTTGTGGTTGAAAAGGAAATGATTTAAGATACAAGGAAAACTCAAGTGCACTCTCTTTTTACAACCATAAAGCACACAATTCATAGTTTTAAATTTTCTTTTAATGCACAACAATCTTCTTATCTTTGCCTTAAATCTCCCTGTTTTTGTTAAAATGAAGTATCAACCATCATATATTTCCAAATTACATAGCATAATGCTTCAATAGCCCTTAACAAGTAACAAGACATGACAAGGGTCAGCCCCCAGTGATGGGTCAACCCCTAATGACAGGAGCAAGGGCAATCTTATTCCTTTCAAATAACCACCATGTCCTTGTTACGTATGTAGGAGGCATCAGGTCAAACATGAGGGAAGAGTTGCTTGCTCTATGGGCTCTGCTCCATCTCACTTGACATAAAAGGGTCGTCAAAATACATGTGCTGGGAGACTCGCGAGTTGTTGAAAAATGCAGCAAGAAATTCTCAATTTGATTTTGCCTTGATTAAATTGAGAAAATTTGAATTTCCACATCAGCAAACAACTTGGATGTAGTTAAATTGTGTGACATGGCTTGTGCCACCCAATTTACTCAGTAAATTTGAGTTGGAGGAGTTAGAGTTTAATTAAACATGTGCGATTTCTAATTTGTAGAAATCAAGGTCAGTTATTTCAAGTTGTTTTTAGTTAAACTAGTTTGAGTTGTTGGAGGAACTAATGGAAGGTCAGTTATGTAGTAAGACTTTAGTCTAACTCAGTGATCATGCATTTAACTTATCAATCAGCCCAAAATAGCTATTGCATGCAGAATTCGAGTTCCTCAATTATGGTGGAGATTCCAAGGTAGTGTAACATCAGTTGTAGACTAGTCTTAAGTGTACAATTGTTGAATGCAGTCAAATGATCAACCTTGGGAATTGCGCAATCAATTTGAGGATTTTCCTAAATACTAGGGGCCTATTTTCTCAAGGAATTGTATAAGAAAATAGGGGTTCAAGCAGAGGCCGAAATTGACTAAGTCTGGGTTAAAGCTTCTCAGCGAGCAGAGAGATAAGTTATTCATTTGCACGTTGTGCTCATTTCAGCAAAGCAATTGTAATGCATCTCTATTCATCATATTAATGCAAGCAGGCATAGGAGTTTTTAGCAGATTGATTTCCCCTAGAAAAATACTTTGTGCATGTGTGTTATTTCTCATTGCATGTTTGTGATTGATGTTCTAATTGTGAATTGAATTCCACAAAGTAGTAGTAAGATTGTGTCTTGTGATTTTGATTAAAACTTCATGAGTAGTTGCAAATCTACACCATAATTTCTACATGGTATTAGAGCAGGATTCACATTAGAATAGGAATTTCGAAGTTGTTTCTGAGGAGGCTCAAATTTGCAACTTCAATGTGGGAGGATTGATCCGGATTTAAACATGAATGCAGCAAATTATAGAGATAACCATAAACACAGAGATGCAATGGAAATAATACTTCATTTCATTAATGTGAAATACTGAAATATGCTTACAAACAGGAATGGAAATACACCAACTAGGGCGATGGTAGCTTATCTCTGAGAAGAGATGTGGCGGCTACATGCCTTTGAATTGTCTTACAATGAGGCTCGAAGGCCTATTTATTGTTGAGAAACAATGGAAAACCCTTCACATCCCAAAACCTAACCCTAGAAGATGAAACACCAAATTGTGGGCCCGTTTGGGGTGAGTTGGACAGCCAACTTCCCGGGGTCGCGAATTGGTCAATTATCTCCGTTTGACGCGTATGATAGCCCATTGGAAAGATCTCTCTGAGGACTGCGACGGAAAAGATGATTTTTTTATAGAAAAATCACTGGCAGTGGATTTCCCAAAAAACGTCGTTTAGGGCCTCAAAATGGCTCTGGAAGTTTAGGACCCGAAAAACTGCTAAAAATAGTAAACTGTGCTATAATTAAGGAAATTGAAAAAACTGAAAGAGATAGTTGTGGGGGTCCAAATGGGATAGGTTGGTGGCCACCAACATCCACTCGGATCAAGGATCTCTTCATAATTGGGAGAATGGCCTTCAATGGACTAAGATTAGAGTATGCCTTGGAAGGCAACTCAATTTTCATTGCCTGAAAGGATCGCATGGAGGCAGTGCTTGATGACAATGGTTTTCTAGAATATATCAAGAGAGATGTTGCAAACCCAATGGAATCTGATGCCCAAAACCTAGACCAATAGAAGAAAGATGTAGCCAAGGCGAGGAGAATAATTTTGGAGGGAGTGCAAGACCACATTGTCACAAATATCCATGGGAAAGAAACTCCTTATGCAATGTGGCAGGCAATGATAGATATGTTCTATAAAATTAGTGACCATAGGAAACTAGCGCTCAAGCATAAAATTTGAAATATCAAGATGCGGAAGAATGACATTATTCAACAGTATCTAAGTAGGTTCACACAAGTTCGTGATGAGCTTGCAGGAGTTGGTGTTATAATTTCAGATGATGACTTGGTAAGCCTAATCCTTTTAGGCCTTCCCAAGAGCTGGCATAGCTACCAAGATTCAGTTAATGGGAGGGAGAAACTATTGAATTGGGAACGCTTATGGTTTGATTTGGTACAGGAGGAGATAAGGAGGAATATTAGATATGGAACTTCATCTAAGGGTGAGGATGAAGAAAAATTTGTATTGGTTGGAAATGGAAAGAAGGGAAAAGGGAAGAAATATCAAACCAAACCATAATCCAACCAAGGGGGCAAGAAGAAAGATTTGTCCAAAATTAAATGCTTCAATTATCAGGAATTCAGACACTATGCCACAAAGTGTCCACACAAAAATTCAACCAAGAAGACCTCAGGAGGAGTAGCATGTGAAGCTTTAGCTTCACAATTTGAGCTTGACTTCACCCTTATCGCATGCATGGCTAGCACAATGATGGGGAGTGTGTGGTACTTGGACTCTAGTGCCTCATTCCACATGACAAGGTGTAGAGACTTTTTCAGTGACTTGGAGGAGAAAGATCTCCAGATGCACATCAAGTTGGGGTACGACAAAAGGTACAACATGACCAACATTGGTACAATCACCTTTTAGAGGGATTCGGGCTCCCCTCTTAGACTCAAGGATGTCATGTGTGTTCTAGACCTAAAGAAGAATCTCATTTATGTTGCAGTTTTGGAAGATAGTGGGTATGATGTGATCTTCAACAAATGGAAATCATGCCTGAGACATGTAGCCACGGGACAAGTGAAGCAGATCAAGTTCGTGTGAAGAACCTGTATAAGCTAGATGTGGAATATTATGTCGCATTAAGCACTAAGGTGGAGAAAGTGCAGCGTCGTAATGTTGGTGAACTTTGGCACAAAAGAATTGGCCATTTGCATCATGATGCCTTGAAGAGTATGCAACAAATAACCATTGGCCTCCCCAAAAGAGAACTTGAGCATCAGGATGTATGCAAAGGATGTACTTTGGAGAAGTACAAAAAATCTACATTCCATGATCGGGACAACAAAGCACATGGAGTCTTGGAAAGAATCCAGTATGATGTCTATGGACCTTTCTCAATAACCTCCATTGCCAAACACAAATGTTTGGTCATTTTTATTGATGACTTCTCAAGGAGGTGTTGGATCTTCTTCACGAAGAAGAAATATGAGACATTCTCCAAGTTCGTAGAATTCAAGGCATTGGTTGAGAAAGAAACCAACAAGAAGGTGAAGGCTCTCAAGAGCAATAATGGAGGTGAGTATGTTTAGAATGAATTAAAAAAAAAAAAAAATGTGAAAGAAGGCATTTAATGAGAACTAACAACACCCCACAACCCACAATAGAAGGGGGTGGCTGAGAGAAAGAACTATAGTATTGTGGGAGCTATGAGAGCAGCTATGTTACATGACCAATGCCTGCCTCTACATTTGTGGGTTGAGGCATGCAACACAATAGTCTAGATGTAGGATTATAGTCCTCATCGTAGTCTTGGTATGATTACACTAGAGGAGGCCTTCTCACAGACGAAGCCGGATGTGTCACACTTCAGGATTTTCGGAGCCTTTGTTTACTATCATGTCTCCAAAGAATCAAGGAAGAAGCCTGAGACGACAATAGAGTTGGGGGTATTTGTGGGTTATGCAGAAACTCCTCACAACTACCATGTGTACTTTTCATCCCTCAAAATGATAGTTGTGCAAAGGGATTAAAGTTTGACGAGGAGAAAGTGATACAATGCTCTCTTGAGAGAGAACTTTAGATCCCACCAGAAGAGGAGATTTTAGCCCCAAAGGAGGAGGTTGAAGAAATTGTAGAGAAACAACAAATTGAGGAGCAAAGAGTGGAGAAATACACTCAAGCAAAACCATCTAGAGAAGGCAAAAAAAGAAATAGGGAAGTTGATAAACTTGTGCAAGATGCGAGGGAGATGTGGGAGATCCTTCAAATTTACATAGGCACAGAAGGTCCCCTGAATGATACACTGGCTACATGGCTCTAATGATTGAGCTTGTAGAGACTGAGCCATCCTATTTTGAGGAATCAGTAGAGAAACTTGTATGGGTTGATGCAATGGTGGAGGAATACAAATCCATTGTAAAGAACAGTGTTTGGGAAGTGGTACCAAGACTAGTAGATAAATCAGTTGTGGGTTCGAGATGGATCTTCAAGGTTAAGCATGATGTAGATGGAAGCACAGAGAAGTATAAGGCTAGATTTGTGGTCAAATTATTATCTTATGTTGAGGGAATTGACTATGAGGAGACCTTTGCTCCTGTAGCAAGGTATTCATCCATTAGAGTAGTTATTGATTTGGTTGTGCAAATGGGGTGGAATATCCACCAGATGGATGTAAAAGCATCATTTCTCAATGTGGTTATTGAGGAGGAGGTGTACATCGAGCAACCAGAAGGTTTTGAGACATTTGATCGAGAGTCTCATGTGTGTAGACTCAAGTGAGCATTATATGGTCTCAAACAAGCACCCCATGCTTGGTACACCAGGATCAACAGTTATCTCACTGGTTTGTGCTTCACCAAAAGTGAAGCGGATGCAAACCTCTATCATGTCTTGGTAGAAGGTAAATTGCTTCTTATTGTCTTATATGTTGATGATTTGATTGTAACCAATGCTGAGCAGTCGATCAAATATTGCAAGGGGGGCCTTGCAAGGGAATTTGAAATGAAGGACATGGGTCTCTTGCACTACTTCCTTGGGTTGGAAGTATGTCAAGTCAATGGGGAAATATTTGTATCTCAAGGCAGGTATGCAAATGAGATACTACAGAGATTCTATATGGAGAGTTGTAAACCCATGGAGACACCTATAGCAACCAACTAGAGGATGGAGGATGCCACTTCAGGTGGGGAAGTGGATGCTACTATTTATTAGCAGTTAGTGGGTTCACTAATGTATCTTGTGAACACACGACCAGATATGTGTTATGCAGTCAACTAGCCGAGCCAAACTATGGTTAGGCCAACCAAATTATTTTGGAAGGCAAATTAGCATGTTTTACAGTACCTCAAAGGCACTAGCCAGTTTGGACTATGGTAAAGACGGACAAAGGGAGTGAAGATGTGTGGCTTCATAAATGTAGATTGGGCAGGGATTCCATCTAACTGAAAGAGCACATTAGGTGGAATTTTCAGTGTTGGGTCTGCAGCAGTTTCCTAGTATAGGAAGAAGCAAAAATTTGAGGTGCTCAGCTCGACAGAAGCAGAATACATGCTTGCAAGTCAAACAACATGTGAGGCGATCTAGATGAGAAAAATACTTGTAGGACTATTTGGTCAGATGATGGATCCAACTGTGATATAATGTGATGATCAAAGTTGCATCAAGCTCTCTGATAATCCTATTTCATGATCGATCCAAGCATATAGATATCTTCTATCACCATTTGTGGGATTGTGTGTAGAGGCAAATAATGTTGTTAAAATACATTCCGACAGAGGAACAAGATGCTGACATGTTGACCAAGGCCTTGTCAAGGGGGAAGTTCGAGTTCCACAGGTACAAGATAGGGGTGGTTGATAGTCCCTTTCTTGCTAAGAGGGGGTGTTGAAAAATGCAGCCAGAAATTCTCAATTTGATTTTGCATTTATTAAATTGAGAAAAATTGAATTTCCACATCAACAGACAACTTGGATGCAGTTAACTTGTGTGACATGTCTTGTGTCACCTAGTTTACTTAGTAAATTCGAGCTAGAGGAGTTAGAGTTCAGTTAAGCATGTGTGATTGCTAATTTGTAGCAATCAAGTTGAGTTATTTCAATTTGTTTTTAGTTAAACTAGTTCCAATTGTTGGAGGAACTAGTGGAAGGCCAGTTGTGCGGTGAGACTTCAGTCTAACTTAGTGATCAACAGTTAACTGATCAATCAACTCAAAATAGCTAGTGCATGCAGAGAATTCGAGTTCCCTAACTGTGGTGGAGATTCCAAGGCAGTGTAACATCAATTGGAGACAAGTCTTGAGTGTACAAGTGTTGCATGCAATCAAATGATCAACCTTGGGAATTGCGCAATCAATTTGAGGAATTTCCCAAATAATAGGGGCCTAATTTCTAAAGGATTTGCATAAGGAAATAGGGGCTCAAGCAGAGGCAGAAATTGACTAAGTTTACGTAAGAGCTTCTCAGTGAGCAGAGAGATAGGTTATTCACTTACAGGGTGTGCTCAATTGAGCAAAGCAATTGTAATACATCTCTATTCATCAGATTAATGCAGTTGGGCATATGGGTTTTTAGTAAATTTCTTTCCCCTGGTGAAATAATGTGTGCATGTGTGTTATTTCTCATTATTGTTTTTGATTGATGTTATAAATTGTGAATTGAATTCTGCAAAGCAGTAGAGTAGGTTTGTGTCATGTGATTTTGATTAAAACTTCATGAGCACTTGCAAAACTACACCATAATTTCTACACGGGTGACCATTGATTGGGCCCACCATAGAGTGCATGTTTAAGATGCCCCCTTGGGACCTCTCCTACAGGTAATTTGAGGCTCCAGCGATGCCTTCCAGGATAAATCATTCTCACGTGTTACAAAGAACTGAATCAACATGTGGATGAGCTCTCTAAGGAGGCTTTGGGTTTGTCCATCAACGTTGTCTACTACACATAGTTAGTGGGTGGTGAAGTCATAGATGGTATGGCCCGATATCTTTAACGGTTTGGCTCTTTGAACAACCAATTTTTTTATATTTTGTAATAGTTAGTTTTGGTAACATGTGAAGTTTATTTTCTTTGTGCACTTTGAAGCGAGATCAAATAGCCAATAACTCAATCTGGTAATGCAATAAAATTAGAGGAATATGATGTTATTTTGTACAATGTGTATTGGAAACCAATAAAAAACAACATTTTCTTTTGTAATGAGGTAAAACATGAGAGATTTAGATGTGATGTAAGCCTCAGGGCAAGGAAGATATGTACAACTATTATGGACATAGTTATAAAAAGTTGTGTATTGAAACGTCAAAACGCTAGAACATGTATATTCAATAACATATAGGGATTTTTTCCTTTTGAAAAAAAATAAAAATAAAAAATAATATATATATATGTGTGTGTGTGTGTGTGTGTGTGTGTGCGTGTGTGAAAGAGAGAGAGAGAAAACAAACAAATAAATGATTGTGTTATTCATAATGTCATCAATGTTTTTAAAATGAAGATTCTCAAGGTTGTGGGTTTATCACTGTTGTATACAAAAAAATGTAGCAGAGCAAGACCAAAACCCTTCGTAATATTCTTTATGGAAGGAAAAACCAAAACCCGATATTCTTCTCAAGACCCGAGGATTACCATCAAAATATGACAAAAAATATGTAGAAACCCATCATAATACTTCAACGAAAAGCATGACAAATGGTAGGCCAAGCCTCATTTTCTTCTCTTTGCAAATGAATATAATGCAAATAACAATTGCTTTTCACCCATGTACAATATTTTAAAATCCAACTTGATATATATATATAAAGTTTAGGATATCACATGTATAAGTTCTTCTTTCAACCAATAAGGAATTTATTATTTAATACTTCATCATTTTAACCTTTATCTTTTTCTTAACACCGAGTATGCCATTTTTCAAAGAAATTTCAAATACGAGGTTCAAGGTATCATATATAGTGTTATATATAACTTGTATATTTTCCCTTTAAAACAATGAACACAACCATGCTCAAAACTTGTATTGTATCACTAAATATTCCAGCTAGAGACTTTAAACAAAATATTAAATTTCATTATCTAACTAACATCAACATAAGAAGCAGTAGGTTGGGTGATCCCACCCAGGTCATGGGTTGGGGTAGGCCCAACAGCTATAGAAACTAAAATATTCATAAGGATGATGGAAACATGAGGGTAATTCCCCCTCCATCAATAGTATAAGACCGAGAATGAATACCCCAAGTTCCAGCAATAGTGTCGCATGTCATTCACATTAGACATATTGAAAGAAGATGAAGAAAGAGGAGTAATCCCAACAAGAGTCCCCACAAAAGATACAACCATTAGATCATCCCTTGGTAGGGATTGATATTAAGATCAGATGTATCTAGGATTTCTTTGATTTCTACCTAATCTAAACTACCCTATGAACCTGACTAAAACAAAGTTTGTACAGGGACACGATTGTTGAGATTTTGAATAAACCCCTATGCTTTGAGTTCTTTCTCTAAAGGCGATCCCTCTTGGGGAGGATTCATTTTGGTAGTGTCTAGTTGAAATATTTTTTGTGAACCAACATTGTCTAGTCTACGCATTTGAAGTGATGGGGCCACACTCTAAGGAGAAAGTTTGTGAAGTGTCCTAGATTGACGAGTCAATATCTCAACCATCTTAAAACTTTTAAATAAAAATGACACAAAAACACCCTTGGGCTAACTAGGAGCAAAGAGCAGACAACTAAAAGTCCTTAAAGCAACAAGCAAGCAAACAACTCTCCAACATTTCCGCTCCAGGTGATTAATACTAGACACCACAATGCGGAAAAGTGGTGTTGGGTCACTGATTTGTCATCATTTTCACTTGTCTTTGTCATTCATTAAGCCATTACTTCCAACCACCCATTGCACCATTCCACTCATTTGCCACCATTTTCACCATAATTCTTCATGATGTGTCACGATATGTCTAAGTGGTTAATTAACATCGTTTTCCTTTATTTTTAGTAGAATAAGAAGAATTTTGCATGGTTTTAACTAATGACAGTTTAGCAAGTTCAAGTTTCTGCAGTTTTGTCAATTTTTCTGTAGCCACCTCCATGGTTGAGGTAGTAGCACCACTCTAAAAGGAAATCAGGCACATGGACATTGTTTCTAAATGTTCCAATATGGATTTATATTGGTCAAATACCACCCAGCTCACACGTGTGAACCTCCAGCATCAAATCAAGGGAAAAACGTAGCAATTTTGACCAGTCAACTTCAAACCTGTTTTCTGAGCAAATGAAAGTGAATCCCGCAAAACAAAAACATGGGTTTTGTTCCTAACGGGCCCAATTAAGTTCCGATGTGTCGTTTTCCTGAATTCGTTACCATTTGAGATATATTTCAGGTTCTTTGGAGCCCTATTTTACAAGTTGCGTGAGAAAACAATGCACCCATGTGTCAATAAACGCCCAGTCAAGCAAACAAAGGTTGGAATGGACTGTGCTTCATCAAATTCGTGACAACTAGGTTTCTATTCAGTTCTGATCTTTAGCCACATGAATCTCCATGAAGTTACATTGTAACTCCTATATAAACACTCCATTGAAATAAAGGGAGGGGATTATTTTTTGGAATTGTTTCAAAACTGTGTTGTTGTAATCTTTTTCATGTTAATGGAGAATGAAGCTTGATGCATAGCTCACTATGTGATTAGAGTTTAGTGACCACTTGTTTGTGGAGGGCCCCTGCAAATAATGAAGGTTTTGCATTTCTATATTTCCTTTTTACCATTTACTTCAGTTATTTATATGCTATAAGAAGAGCTTCGACGTAAATCACAAATATCTTTTTCATGTGATTTACGCCGAAGCTCTTCTTATAACTATGATGAATCACATAAGCCTCAATTCTACAATTATTTATATGCTCTATAATCGTTTCACATCATTGATTATAATTAAACAACAATGGCAAGATTTCACTAATGATGATAATTATAGCATAGACACCTTTCATAGATTTATTTACAGCTTTCATTTCAAAAGCATTTTATAGATTTCTTTACAATTTCATTTTGAAGCATGAGTGATTCCTTTGTATTTTTGTTTAGAGCATTTCATTTCAAAAGAATTTTATTTCAAAGCATGAGTGATTGATAATGAGAAGATTTATGGTTTTCATTCTAGCTAGAGGTAAATTTCAATTTAATTTTTATGCAAAGGATTGTTAGAACATTAGATGAATACTTCTGCTTTTAGAGATTAAATTTGTGTTACAATAGATTAGCTAAGTTTTTCTTAATTCAATAAGACAATGTAAATTTGCTTTAGTTTCATTTTACAATTGTAAAGAGCATTTTTTATTTCATTAGAAAGGAGTGAGCAGGAATGTAATTGAGATTGAATATGTTAAATTCATTTTCTTTAAAGAGTAAAATAGGAACACAAAACATCCTTAGAAATAATTTTCAATAACTCAATCATACAATTTGAATAATTAAAGGACTTCTAGGACATATAGTGCACTTGCACTTCACAAGTTTACCAACTTCGGTCGATAATTTATGTGACAATTTAAGGCAATTAAATTGACAAACAAGTTGATATAAGGGCCTTCCAAAGGTAATATTCAGAGGATGAGGGCCCAAGTCCTACCAATGAAGTTAATAAAAGCAGTTACCCTGACCTCTTGATATAGCCTTAACCAGTGCACGTACCCTCAATTTACAAAGCACCTTCTAGGAGCATTATAACAATGGTGCAATGTTTTCCTCAAGTACCACAGGTATTCCCCCCCTACAGTCACCTAAGTGGTACCTAGGAAATGCAACTAAGTTTCCAACTGGTAATAAAAAAATGAGGGCAATAGTCATTGGTTGAAACCACACCCATGGGAGAGGTATCTACACCAGTGTCAGTGTAGAGAGAAGATTCGTAGTAGATCAATGCCTAAATCAAGACTCCCAGATGGATGTGATCCACAAATCAAAGACAAGCTAAAGAGGGGCTATCGCTCTTCACTTATCTCCACACAACCTAGTGCTTAACTCCTGTGATAAAGGACATTCCTAGGAAACCTATACAATACTAGACTTTAACACTCTTGATTCAACATCTACATTCTAGTTTGAGTGGTCTTGGAGATTTAACTCTCCATAGCTATTCTAAGGCTCTAATTTATCTGGACTTCTTGGTTTGATATGACCAAAGAAGAAGTCTATTATATTTTAAATTAAGCATTTATTTTAGTGGCCTTTAATAGGATATGGGTAGCGAAAATGGAACTTGTGATCGTTGTGACTAGACAAAAGGAAATCAAAATAAGAAAAAATAACTACAAATGCAATTCTCTTTCTTCAAATGAATGTTTATTTTCTTTATCTTCAACAATGCAATTCTAGAAATTAAAATGTAATTTTTCTTTTATTTTCTTTTTGATAAGACAAAAAGGCAATTTTTAAAAAGTTTTTGAAATTAAACACATTCGCCATATGACTCAACTACTACAAAATGCAACTTTTCTCATGCAACTAAGAATGACAAGATGTAACAAATGCACTACAACAACAAATGAAATAGAAGTAAAGCCAATATTAAACAACCAGTCAAATTCACATGCAAAGAGTGCAAACTGTCAAATCCAATGCAAACTAAATGCATACATCGGAAGTATGACAACTATCAATGCTAGTTCTAATGGAACAAAAACAAAATGCCTACTAGTTTATTTTGTTTTTCATTTTAATTCAAACTCATCAAACTAAAACACAAAACATTCAAAGCAAGCAAAAATGTATCTTTCCTTTTTCTAGTGTATAAGAGACAATACAAAAAGAAAAAAGAAAAAAAATCTACAAGCTAGACCCATAACCAGTTATACAAAGCACGAAAGATGGCAAGCATCAACAATATATCAATAAGTCAAAGGCAAAACTAAACATAAAGACAGTCAACACTACCAAGAACCAACAAATAAACCAGAAGAAATAATCAGAACTTTGTACGATAATTGAGGCCCAAACCCTAGGTTGTAAGTCAAGTCACTTATGCAAATAACAATAGAAGGAAAACCAAAATCTCTTCACAAAACATAAAACCACAACAATATATAGATATTTGATCAAAAAAGACTACACTTCCCAAAGGTCCCATAGGCAAGCTAGAGGATGACTAGTATTTCACTCCCATGAGACATATGTGACTATTATCGAAGAAAAGTACATGTGTCCAAAAAAAAAAACACAAAACAAAACCAGTTGTACAAGAAGATGAGGAAGATTAAAAATTATTAAACAATCAAGAAGAGATGAGGAAATAGGTTTGACAATTGCCAAACAACCCTAGGAGAAAAACTATGTGAAGCTTCTCCCAGTGGAATTACCAATTCTATTGCGGGAAAAGATTACCTAATGTGAGGGTTGAAGAGCTTAATAAAGTGGAAAAACATAAATTCAACCTAGTAGGCTAAATATACAAGTACTTTAAAAAGATAAACTAAGGCATATGGGATAGAAGACTTGCTTGGGTACCTAACAATTGATGTAGATCTTGAACTCCTATCTCCTTCTTCTTTTCCTTATCTTCAGACTTGCAACTAATACAACAAGAAGAAAGCAACAACAAAGAGATCAAAGTATACCTACATAGAAAAAGTTAGTCAAATGTTGTTGAAAATGCAGCAAGAAAATCTCAGTTTGACTTTGCCTTGCTCAAACTGGAGAAAATTTGAATTTCTATTTCAACAGTAATCGTGGAGGTAGTTAACTAAGATGACATGGAACTTGTCACTTTGTTAACTTAGTTAATTCGAGTTGGGGAAGCTTGAGTTTAGTTAAGTATCATTGATTGCTAATTTGTATTAATCTATTTCAGTTAATTTGAGTTATTATTAGTTTACCTAGTTCTAACTGTGAGAAGAACTAATGGAGGTCAAGTTGTGGAAGTGGAAATTCAACCACACTCAGTGATCAACCAATTAACTGATCAATCAACCCAAAATAATTGTTGCATGTAGAGAATTCTAGTTACCCAGTTGAGATGGAGATTCCAAGGTAGTGTACTATCAGTTGCAGCATATTCCCATGTGTACATGTGGTGCATGCAATCAGAGGAAGGACCTAAGGGAATTGTGCAATTCAATAGTGGTAAATTCCTAAATAATAGGGTCCAATTTCCTAGAGGAACAACGCAAGGAAATAGGATCTTGGAGGGCTTGAAAAATGGCTAAGTGTTCGCTAGAGTTAGTCAGTCAAGGAAAGGGATAAACTATACACTTGCAGGGTGTGCTCAAGCTTGAGAAAGTATATGTATTTCTTCTCTATTCTCTAATTAATGCAATACATATAGGAAGGGGCCTTAAGCAGTTGCTTTCCCCTAGATAAATATTTGTGCATGTGTGATGTTTCCTTTTTCATGTTAATGATTTGTGTTCTAGACGGTGAATTAACTTTCACAGATCAATATAATAGCTTCAAGTCTTGTGATTTAGCAAATTACATGAGCAATTTTGAATATACACATTAATTTATATTAATTGGTAAAGCCTAGTTTCTATTGAGGAGGGTGAGGTGATTTAGCCTTAGGATGCCCTGGTTGGTTCTTTTGGTTTGAGTCCCACATTCATGCTTGGAATATGGCACGGGGTGATTGGCTGAAGAGAGTTTTGGCTCAGCTAATATATGGTTGGGTGGAACATGGTAGTCCCATCCCGGGTTGGCTTTTGCATTCATTAATAAGAGGCTCTTTCCTTGATATTTCATGTGTAAATGTGTTGGTTTATATGTGGATTCTATGGTTGATGTATCCTTGATATTTATGTTGTTATTATGCTGGTTATAAGCATGTATTATGGTAGTGATGATGTATGGATATCCTCATGTTTTGAGTTGTAAATGAATGAACAATGTATCTATGACCTACTAAATGATAATGTAGCTAATGACATAAGGGAATAATGCTTCTTAACGATTCTCAGATTTGTATGAGACCCTTATGCTCAAATCTATTATTTAAACTTGTATATTACATGTTTGACAAAATTCCTGTTATGGCTAATAGGGGCCTAGTCTAGACCTTGTCAATGTTTTTTCAAATGTATCATTGTTTTGTCATGTAAATTCATTTATGAACTTGTCATTGAGTTTTGGGCAGTGACCGGGACTCTGGGCTTGAAAAAGTGGCACAAATATTGGAGTCATAGGCACAAGTTTGAGGAGAAAATTCCCCAGACGCATGCATACCCATGCTGTGGGATCATCTGGAGCCTCCCAGACACACCCTTGTCCATATCAAAGGAGCGTCTAAGGGTTTAATGGTCTAAAAACTCAGTGGGACCTAGGGGCTAGTTACCTGAGTGGTTGGGATGGCTCCTAGGAGTTCTGTTGCTGATCTGGAAGATTTGTATGGTGTGTTTTTGTTGATTCCAATTCCTTAAGGTGACTTAGGAGATTGAATCCCATTATAGTGGCCTCTCATCGCATATTTACCCCAGTTTGTTGGTTACTTTGGTAGATGTGGGATGAGGGTGTTACAGAGTGGTATCAGAGCATGGTTCACCCCTTGAATTGGATGGACAATGTGTGTTGGTCATGCATTCATGTCGGTTGCATGTGTGTTAAGCATCCTTATGGTCTATATGCTTGTTGCATAAGCATGTGTTGGTCATGGTTGTAGTGATGTCGTCATGTGAAAGAGGATGATGTTGCTTTGAAGTGTGTCATCATGAGTATATGATTGGTTATGCATTACTATGTGTGTCAGTATTTACATGTTGTCAAATGTGCATTGATATGGTTGTTGTTGTCATGCATGAGGTCATGGTGTGTGGTTGATATGGTCATGCATTGATGATTGGACTCTACCTAGAATGATATTTATGTGTTGATACACTTATTTGTTATATGTCTATATGTTGTTATGATTGTATTTGTACATGTATTACACTGATTTGGTTGACTTTGCAAATGAGATATCCTCCCTGAATTATGCTAAGGTACGCTGGTTTATTGTGATTTGGTTTAGATGACATAGTATGCCTTGCAGGAAAGAGATCAAAATGACTAGCAAGATGGTAGACTACAGAGACTCTCCTTATGAATCAGATGAGAAACGTGGTGTTAAGTACTCTTCTGACTTAACAGACACATTGAGAAGCTTGAAGGAAGAAATAAGGAGTTGTAAGGCGGACACTGAAAAAATAATGCAGGCACAAGAGAAACAAGCAGAGGTTAATGCAATACTTCTTAAGAGTTTTCCAGAATTGTAGCAATAGGGGCCACTTCTGATCAGCCATGGGCAGGAGGACAAAACTAATGGGGCATATGGTAGTAGGTCTCATGGTGGTCACAGATCAGATAGAGATGAAACGGTGAGAGATGGCAGGCTGTTGGATACTCCAAATATGAGAGGTGATGGACATAGGTATTATTCTAGTTATGCTTATGAAAGGCATCATGATCTCATCGTTATCACCCTTCTAGGAGGAGTGATAAGGGATACTTGCCAAATGAGTTTAAGAAAGCAAAGCCACCTAATTTTCATGGAGACTTAAAGAAACTAGAAGATTCAGGGTCTGGGATACTTGGGATGAACAAGTTCTTTGAGTTGCATGAGTACACAGAAAACATGAAGGCCATAATGACTATCTTCAGCCTGAAAGGTAAAGCAGATATTTGGTGGGAATATGTGAAGTAGGTTACATACATCAGGATGGAGGACTTGAGTTGGCATGAGTTCAAGAGGTTTTTCAGGAAGAAGTACTTTTCAGGAAGGTACTACGATGGTAATGCCAAAGAATTATACGAGCTAAAGATGGGATCAATGACAGATGAGGAGTATACGACCAAGTTCTTGGAGCTGTTGAGGTATGTATCATATCTTAAAGATGAGAAGGCCAAAGTCCAGTGGTTTTCCATTAGCATTTAGAGATAGGATTGAGTATGATGAGCCTTGGTCACTTAAGGAAGTTATTGCGAAATTGAAGCATTGCTATGAACAATCAAAGTGTAAGAATGAATCTTAGCAAGGATGGAAAGGGAAGGATAATGATAAAGGTAAGGGTAAATGGAATCCGAAAAGAACAAGGCCTCAGAATGCAGAAGAGAAAGAAAACGTGGCACCACAAAAGAATTTCAATGCAACTAGATAGGGAAATGGATCACAACAATATCATAGAGGTGATGGTGCTGGACAGTTGGAGCGTTGGACATGCATTAAGGAACACCGTAAGAGAGATTGTCCACATAATCAGGGTGGTAAGCCTTAGATCTATAGTGCTCAGGAGGCATAGACTCTTGGGAATGTTGGATAGATCATTCCTCATTCCTTGTATCTATGCAATGCTAGACCATAGGCATGCAGACCATCAGGCATCTATCATTGAGATGGACGGTAAACTTTGTGGTCAAGTTGTTTCTATTTTGATTAACCCTAGATTTAATTATAGTTATGTTTGTCCTGACTTGGTGGATAAGTGTGGCTTGAATACAGAAGTGCATGTTGAATCTTGGTTAGTGCAGTTGGATATAGGTACAAAGAAAAGAGTTCATCATTGGGTAAGAGCTTGTGCATTTGAATTGAATGGCATGTATACATCAATGCACTTGAATGTATTGTCATTGGGATCATATAGAATGCTAGTGGGTATGGAATGGATATACCTTCACAGTACCAAGGTGGATTGTTATGACAAAGCCATTGAGTTCTTAGATGACAACAAAGAATTAAGAGTCTTACAAGGAAAGAAGAAAGCCACATCAGTTAGGATGGTGACAACTATGCAAGCAAAGCGCAGTCAGAAAAAAGGGTGTGCGTTATTTGTAGCACATATTTCTAGTGACAAAGGTAAGGGAGTTGAGGATGCATATGTTTTGACCAGGTACCCAGTTCTACAAAAGTTTGAGGATGTGTTTCCCACATAGATTTCAAAGTTGCCACCTCACAAGGAAGTAGACTTTTCCATTGAGTTGGTACCAGGGGTGTTATAGACATATTTGGGCACTACAACCCCAATCACATATGTCCATAAACCAAGGGCTTATGAGGCCCTAAAAGTGTTGTTTCACACCCTAAAGGAACAAGGTCAGCTGATTACATCGTCTCCCAGAAGTTCTCCATGAAAAACTGCTCAGAACTGGTCAAAACTGGACCATACAGACTGCTCGGTGCTAAGGGTGCAATGCATCTCACCTGCCACATGCAAAAAGTGCGATGCAAACTGAAAAGCCCTTCTGTAGGGTGCGATGGGCGAGAGTAAACAAATGGTAGAGACAGTTTGCAAGGTGGATGATCATGGAATCTTCCAGAAACTTCTCCTATGACACTCGCCTCTCTGAATTTGCCCAGTGATGAGTAAGAGATCATGAAACCTCCAAGTGGAATTGAGAACTATCAGAGAAATGATACTAATCAAAATCCCAGAAGTTGACTCACCCACCTGCAAACATCTATATATGGATCCCTCATCCCAGAGATCTAGAAGCTGGAATCTTGTATTTTGTAAAGAAGTGTTGTCAGTTTCTTTGTGGAACATTATATTGTTGGGTGATCTAAGCTTTTCATGAGGTGAAGAAGGGCTTTCATGCTGGGAGGATGATGTTGGGTCAGATCAATGGGTTGTAATCCTCTCTTCTACTCTTTCTACCAATAAAGCTATTTGAGTTTTCCTCCACATTCTTGTATGTTTGAGTTGATATATGCATTTGTGTGGTCAATATATCTCTGGTCCTATATTGTTTATGATTGTAGATCTCTGTGCTTTGATGGTATTATGCTGCTTTGACTTTACAGGTGCTCTTTGAAGCGGGGTAAGCAAGGGAGGAGCAGCAAAGGTCTGTCAGAGGGGAGAGGAAACAAGCAAGAAGCCAAGCGAAAGACTGAGGTTGGTACTCTCTGCTTCTCTCTCATCTACTTCTCATAAAGGAAAATGCAAGTAACTTTATTTTGTTTGTTTCTAAGATAGCTACCCGTCTAAGTGGGACTAGCAGCTCTGAATGGACACTAGATTTCCTGATAACAAAATGGCGACTTCCCTGGGGAGCGAATAGCTTGTTTGCTTGTTTATATTTGTTTGCTTTATAAACTACATACAGAGCTTGAAGTCAAGCTAGCTAGCCTTCGAACTGCTTTTGCTATGCAACTGCAAAGTAGATCAATGCTGCTTCAGTCCATCTCTGGGTTTTGTTTATAAAATGAACAATTGATTTGCAAACATCCAAATTGCCTTGGTGGTGGCTCAAGTAACCTCATTAGATCAGCCCCTATGATTTATATTTACTGACTATCATTAGCTCGGCCTAAATCCCTAAACTAAGCTACAAACTATGACCAAAAACCAAGCTAAAGTCTCGTCCATGGACCATTGGACCTTCTCCTCTTGGAAATTTGGATGCATCGCACCTCGCGTGTGCAGTAGGTAGGATGCATCCCTGTTTCCTTGTGTTACAGGTGCGATGATTAGATAAGACTATTTCTGCCTCCAGATTTTGGTTTTTTCTTCACTCTCTTCAGCTTTATTCCGGAGTTTTGTTGTCTGTGATCAGTATACCATTGTGGAAACTCCCTTCCTTTGCATTATTCAACCTCCATTGTACAAAGAATTCTAAATGTTTTTATGTATTTTTTTCCATTTACAGTTCTCCTTTACAAAGAAGTAGCTTAATCGAACTGTCGTATTTTGATTTGGAAGTGTCGTAAGTGTCGTTTTCAGTCAAAGAAAAGAATCCTACTCTTCTTGATGGTCGATTACACTGTTACTCTTGTATTTTATTTGAATTAATACTATTCCAAGTGTCGAAAGCAATTTTCAATTCAAAATCGCAAAGTGTCTTCCTTGTCTTCCTTTCGTATTTTGAAGAGAAAATCGTTAGTACTATCGCTTTGAAAGAAAAGATAATTCAAATTTGTACTTAACATTCTTTTTTTCATTCACATATTAAGAAAGCGGAAAACAAATACATGCATGTGCATTTGCATTTAGACTGCTTGTTGATTTTGATTTAGGACAGTGCATCTAGTGTGTGCTCTCTGCTCTATGTTGAAAG
>APFE030474001.1:36728-71447 GCA_000404065.3 Pinus taeda | reverse complement strand
TATGTTTGAGTTGATATATGCATTTGTGTGGTCAATATATATCTGGTCCTATATTGTTTATGATTGTAGATCTCTATGCTTTGATGGTATTATGCTGCTTTGACTTTACAAGTGCTCTTTGAAGTGGGGCAAGCAAGGGAGGAGCGATAAAGATCTGTCAGAGGGGAGAGGAAACAAACGAGGAGCCAAGAGAAATACTGAGGTTGGTACTCTTTGCTTCTCTCTCATCCACTTCTCATAAATGAAAATGCAAGTAACTTTAGTTTGTTTGTTTCTAAGATAGCTACCCGTCTTAGTGGGACTAGTAGCTGTGAATGGACACTAGATTTTCCGATAATAAGGGGTGGCACTAGCATCAAAAGTGCTATATAGGATGAGCACTCCAGAGTTGGTAGAGCTGAAGTTGTAGTTAAAGAAAATGCTTAACAAGGGATACATTAGGCCAAGTGTATAACCTTGGGGCGCATCGATATTATTTGTGAAGAAGAAGGATGGTACTCTCAAATTATGCATTGACTACAAGAAATTGAACAAAATTACCACCAAGAACAAGTATCCATTGTCGAGGGTTGATGACTTGTTTGATCAGCTGAAAGAAGCAACAATGTTCTCAAAGATTTCTTCTGAGATCTTGAATCATTAGGTACAAATTAAAGAGGAGGACATTTACAAGACAACTTTTCGGACCAGGTATGGGCATTATGAGTTTATTGTAGTTTCATTCGGTTTGACTAATTATCCAACTACCTTTATGTGTTTGATGAATAGTGTGTTGCATCCCTATTTGGATATTTTTGTTATTGTGTTCATTGATGACATATTGGTATATTCAAAAAATGAGGAAGATCATGTCGAGCATTTGGAAGCAATGTTAAGGTTGTTGAGAGAGTATCAGTTGTATGCTAAGCTCAGCAAGTGCAGTTTCTTTCAGACTGAGGTACATTACTTGGGACATGTTGTCTCCAAGGAGGGAATCATAGTGGATCCAGAAAAAGTAGGAGCTATCATGAAGCATGTAGCTCCTAGAAATGTAGATGAGGTGAGATCCTTCATGGGATTGGCAGGTTATTATAGGAGGTTCATTAGGAACTTCTCACATATTGCTTATCCTATTACATCATTATAGAGGAAAGGTAAGAAGTTTGAATGGACAAAGATGTGTGATGCCAGTTTTGAGTAGCTTAAGCAACTATTGACACATGCTCCAGTGTTAAAGATCACAGATCCAGATAAAGAATTTGTAGTATGTACAAATGCTAGCAAGAGGAGACTTAGAGGAGTCCTTATGCAGGAAGGACAGATAGTGTGCTATGAGTCACGAAAACTGCATGAGCATGAGTAGAATTATCCGACACATGATATTGAGCTAGCAAAGATCATACATGCATTGAAGATGTGGAGGCATTATCTTTTTAGCAGGAGGTTTGTACTTATGAGTGATCACAGTGGGTTGAGATGCTTGTTTGACCAACCGAATCAAAATGCCAAGAAATCTAGATGGTTGGCCATGATCAGTGAGTCTTTTTTTTTACTTCGAGATCAGGTACATCAAGGGAAAGGAGAACAAGGTTGCAAATGCTCTTAGTAGACGGATACAGGTAAATCATATAACAACTATGATTTCCTATGGGATAGATCTACAGGATAGGATCTATAGGCAGGTTAGTCGGATGTCAGGTACATGGAGCTTAGGCACAGGTTACAGTAGAGTATAGGTGCAGGTGTACAAGATGTGGATTATTGTCTTACGACATATGGATTGATCAAAATTAGAGACATGATATATGTGCCAGACAACAATGAGCTCAAGAAGGTGTTCTTGAGGGAGTTTCATGTGAAACCATATTCCGGCCACCCAACCTATCAGAATACATTGACTGTAGTGAAGAAGTTTTATTATTGGATGAATCTGAAGAAGGATGTAGCAGAGTTTGTGGCTAGGTTCTTGGATTGTCAGCAGGTGAAGGCAAAGTATATTTCCATGGACTTTATCAGAGGTTTGCCGAGCATAGTGAGACAATGTGATTCCTTCATGGTAATGGTGGACAAGTTGACAAAGGTAGCGCACTTCATTCCAGTGAAGTCTACATTCTCAGCGAGTGATGTAGTGCAAGTCTTCATCAGGGACGTGGTTATATTGCATGGTGTTTCGAAGAAGATTGTATCAGACAGGGATGCTAAGTTCACTTCCAAGGTGGGATATATGGTAAAGCCTAGAGGTGGTTTCCCTTATTAGGCCTAGGAATCCTTTCTAGTGAATGGCAGGATATACGGTAAAGCCTAGAGGGTGGAGTCTCGGTTTAGGGCCTAGCGATCCGGTGTGGATTGCGGTAAATCCTAAGAGACTATGAGACATGAAAATTCCTCACGGTGTAGGTGGATAAATTCGGTGGCATCCATGCTTGTTTTGGCCTAATAATCTGGTGGAGGTCATGGTAAAGCCTGTTATTACATATTTATTAATTTGGCCTAGTGATCCAGTGTGTATTGCAGTAATGACGATTTTCTGTTGAGGGTGAGTTGGTTTAGCCTCAGGATGCCCTGTTTGGTTCTTATGGTTTGAGTCCCACATTCATGCTTGGAATATGACATAGGGGTGATTGCTGAAGAGAGTTTTGGCTTAGCCAATCTATGCTAGGGTGGAACATGGTAGTCCCATCCTGGGTTGGATTTTTCATTCATTAATAAGAGGTTATTTCCTTAATATCTCATGTGTAAATGTACTGGTTTATATGTGGATTCTATCGTGATGTATCCTTGATGTTTTTGTTGTTATTATGCTGGTTATAAGCATGTATTATGACAATGATGATGTATGGCTATCCTCATGCTTTTATTTGTAAATGAATGAACAATGTATCTATGACCTAATAAATAATAATGTAGCTAATGACATAAGGGAGCAATGCTTCTTAGCGATTCTGAGACAAGTATGGGTCCCCTATGCTCAGATATGTTGTTTAAACATGTAGATTACATATTTGAAGAAATGTCTTTCATGGCTAGTAGGGGTCTAGTCTAGACCTTGTCAATGTTTTTGCAAATGTATCATTGCTCTGTTGTGTAAATTCTTTTTTGGACTTGTCATTGAGTTATGGGCAGTGACCTGGGCTCTAAGCCTGAAAAAAGTGGCACAAATATCAGAGTCACAGGCACAAGTTTAAGGAGAAAAGTCTCCAGACACATGATTTCCCATGTTGTGGGAACGTCTGGAGCCTCCTAGACACACCCTTGTCCATATCAAGGGAGTGTCCGGCGTTTAATGGTCTAAAAATGCAGTGGACCTAGGGGTTGGTTACTTGAGTGGTTGGGATGGCTCCTGGGAGTTCTGTCGCTGATGTGGAAGATCTTTATGGTGTGTTTCCATCGATTCCACTTCCTTAAGGTGACTTAGGAGGTTGCATCCCATTATAGTGACCTCTCGTCACATATTTACCCCGATTGGATGGTTACTTGGGTAAATGTGGGATGAGTGTGTTACAGAGTGGTATATGAGCATGGTTCACCCATTGAGACTAGCTACAAGCAAGGCAACTTGAAAACAAGTACAAAATCATAATCAACATCATATTTGTATATATAAAAATGTGACATAACCAAAGTATTAAAGATTGAATTATGGTATGGACAACTCAAAATGTTTGCCATAACACAAAAGTAATTACTAGGTAAAGTTTTAGAGTTGAAGATATATGACGGTCCAACAAATATTTTCAAGAATGTCAAATCTTCACTTCAAAGGCATCATCAAGATAATTAGAAAATCCTACTTCATGTCAGATATTATGATGCAAAAATACTTTTGGTTTAAAACTATATGGTCATATAGTTAGGCTTTTCTATATTATTAGTGAAGATCTATAAAGGCATTCATTACTTGGTATTAAATTAGAAAATTTGTTAATATTGCATTTAATGTACTTGGTATTAAAATTAGAATTTTTTTAGTATTGCATTTATTTTTTTTTATAGTTTATCCATGAGCAATTTAGTTTAGGACATAAGCGTATTTAAGGCTTATTTTTCTCCTCTTGTGATAGTATTTAGAGATCGTTGTCACTCTTGCATTTATTATGTAATATTATTTTCCTTTTATTAATAAAAATTTTTTGTCTAAGAACTCTTATTTTATCATTGTGGTATTAGAGCTATAAGGCAATTGGTGTGAAGAGAAGAAAAGGAGATTATAGTATTGGAAACTCTTGGAAACCTCCATCAAATTGATGAACAAATTGTGTTATGGTGATATGATTTATTAAGGAAAAGAAAAGCAAAAATTTTCTAATTCAAATTATAGATTCTCAGATCTATTGTTGTCTTCAAGTTTTAGATCCATCTAGTTTGATAAAGCATACAATTCTTATATATTTTTTAAAAGTTTAAATCTCAGTCCAATGACTTCTTCCTGTCTCAACTCATGTATGATTTTCAATTTCCCAACTCCTACCTATTTATAAATTTCGAGTAGAATGTAGCAATCTACCAAATGCAACGATGCTCGTAAATAAAGCCATTTTCTGAGCTTAGCAAGCCCAAAAACCTTTGAAGGTATGTTAACAAAATTATTGTAAATCTAATGTGATGATGTGGTGCAACTGTAAACATGTGTGTATTTTTGGCTACGCAATAGAAGATATTCACATTAGGTGAAATTGTGTCTTAAGCTCTAATAATAGTGTTAAACCCATTTGTTGCTATGAATTATATGGTGTTCAGTCATTCTATAGGTACAATCAACAGAGACTACAACGATTATAGATATATGCAGTTGGAAATATTAATCATGAATTTCAAGCTGATGAAAACAAGGTTATCAAAACTCTAGTATGTGTAGGAAATGAAATTTTTGTCTCTTCAATTTTCTCCCTTATAGGTTTGTTGGCCGCTATTTCTTCTCAAATTTTTTTCATCACAGATAACTCGGTCCTTGAGATTCACCCATTTATTTTTCTTCAACGTTGTCTACCAAGGCCACAATTTTACCCGAAAAACATTTTTCGCCAGAATCTGGCCAGTTTTCTTTTCAAAAAATCCCATTAGAGGAGTTTTTAAATCATTTTTTGATGGTGGAAATGGTTTCATCACCATAAAAAACCCATGGGGCACCTAAGATCCTGAAACTTGACAATTGTAACCCAAATTTCCCAAAACATTTGCCGGATTGTTTTCAAAATCTTGCCGAAATTTCCACTATTTTTCGGGCAAAATTGTGGCCTGATTAGATTACTCTTTTTTCTTCATTCTAGCAGATCAACGAACCAAAGCCCCCAAAAAGATCAACAATCTATATATGTTGCAAGACAATTAAACATAGGTTGGATATCAATGAACAAAGTTGGTATGAATTCAAATATTTTTGGGTGGTTGAAGTTTTTATTTACATATATCATGAACTCATAGTTCAACCTAGGACTGAGACGTCTAGAGACCACTAGAACTAGGGTCGAGATTCTAGACTCCAACGGGATGCCTATCCTTCCAACCTTACAATGACGGGCCATGTTGTTGGGGACTTGAACCTGGGTTGATGAGATGGAAAACCACCATTTCTACCACTCGAGCTAAGCACCCATTTAAAACAAACAAAATTATATTGAAGCTTGATAAATAGAGTTTTATGACACATAGGGTCCTCTCGTCTTGGACTCAACAAAGATTAAACCCTCTCGTTTTAATATATATATAAATATATATATATATATATTCTATAGAAAAATCATAACAATTTATTAAGATATAAAAAGTTACCTGTGTACATGCCAAAAGCATTCACCATTCGTCAACATGAGGCAAAAAACCAAAAACCAAAAAATGTCATAATCAGGCTTTTCACATTGACAACCCATAAGTCACGTGATGTATCTATATATTAGTTTTTCGGCATATAACAGTTACCAGAAAAAATGAGAGTAGATACCATTTTACTCTGTATATGTAGAGCTTGAAGAAAACTGAAAAATTGTTCACTGATCCAAAGAAATTCATAAAACATAAAACTAGGAAATGATATGCATGGTTGGGCCTATGTTTATATATTATAAAAGGATTGGTGATGATAGTCTTGTAGTGTCTCATCTATGTTTTCGTTGACCTACCAAGAGCCCATATCTTGTCTAATACCCTCCTTAGCGAGTAGGTATGCATCTGAGTTCCATTCCCCGTATATATGGTGGTAAGAAACATAATCAAAAGAAAATTTTAAACGTTGTAACTCTTCCAAAATAGGTAATAGAATATTATTATGGAATCTTTGGAAAACATTGAACCAATTTATCACATTTAGAGAATCCCCAAAAATTTGTAAAGAATGGCATCCCAACTCTAGTGCCCAGCATAAAAGAAGTTTTAGGGAAAAAGTTCTGCAAAATTATTAGTTCCTCTTACAAGACCTATTTTTTATTTTAAGAATCAGTTATTTTTTAGGTGAATAATAAGATCTCTCCCATAGATTCCATGCTTGTCACATGCTACGTCAAAATAGGCCCATGGGATCTGGTGGTTTATTTCCTCCACTACTATCACCCTTGGGGTTGGATTTGTTTCCTTGGAAGGTATGGGTGAATGTATGGCTTCAATTTTGGATGTTATGGTCACAAGGGCTGAAGAGCGGTCTATTCATATTTCTTTATTTCTAGCCATCTAGATTCCCCAATAGAAGAGGAGAGGATGTTCCTATGCTTCTTGTCTTGTGCTAAATCCCAACATAATTTCCATGCCACCTCAAAGGATTGACCACGCCAATCCAAGTTGCAACTAGGACATTGTTTGATGAGCTCCAAAGTAATGAGGGAAAAAGGACAATTGATAAACATATGCCTGACCATTTCCTCCACATTTTTGCACAAGCTACACCAACTAGGCCCTTCTTTTCGTCTCTTTTGTAGGTTATCCCAAAATTATAAGAAATATATTATAATGCCATTTGTATTTATTTCAAGGAGATATTTTTTTGGTAATTTGAAGTAAATTTTACTTCTAGGGGAGAGAAAAGGAAAGTTAAATTGATGTAATTGAAGTAACATATCACTTCAAAACAAGCAAGAGCATACTTTGAAAGTCAATTTTAAAAATCTCTTAAGAAGCGACGTTGTAAAGAAATTCTCAAGAATTGATTAGAGCCAAGTGCAAAGCTCATTCAATTTCTTTCTTCAAGTGACTATGCGAGGGTCAAGACCAAGCTCCGATAGTCCTTTTTTAGACCATGGTGTGTGGTGTGTTCATCATCATCTTTTTGTGTGATACTTGCCTCTTATTTCCAGAACATGCATTTCTTGCCAAGTAAAGCGTTCACAATGCATTAGAGAAATTTTGAGGTCTAAAATGCACCTCCTAAGGAATATTATATAATATAGTGGAAATAATAAAATAATATTAGACTACATCATCAAATTTTAGAGGGAAAAAAGAAAAAAATTACTTTTTAAAACTTACGTCCCTGCGATTTTACTCAAATTTCAAGTGGGAGCACTTGTTGGATGCAAAATTTAATTCCTCATCCAAGGAGTACCCATGTTGCATACTTTTGATGGACCTTGCTACACAAAAAATGAGAAATACATGAAAAAACATGATTGCAATCATGGGTACTCCTTGGCTGACGAATTAAATTTTGCATCCAACGAGTACTCCCACTCGAAATTTGAGTAAAATCGTAGGTAGAGAAGTTGAAAATACGAATTGAAAAAAAAAGTTTTTATTTATTTATTTTAATTTTATTTTATTTTTTATACTCCAAAAATGGTGAATCGTCCCCCATGGTTGACATCATCATCTTGAATCATATTTGTTCTTATAAAGTTGATTTTGGGTGTACATTTTTGCTTTGAGGCCCATTTTAGACCTCAATATTTCTCTAATTGTCAAAATTTGTTAATTTATTTTGAGAGACTGAGAAACTTGAAGGTTCAAAGAATCATAGAACAAGCAATCGTCATATGGAAAACACTCTAATTTATAATGAGTTATCGAGAGACGTATGCAGTGGCAATGTAAAGCCTAATAAACCCACCAATGTTGATCTTCTTGCTATGTGGGAACTCAAAGATGAAAAAACTTTAGCATGAATAAAATCTTCTAAATGAAGAAATGTATATCCATATAGCAAATGCATCAAATGCTTGCACTACTTGGAAGACTTTTAGAGATCTCTTTGATACACAACCTAAAACAAAGTGAGTGCATCTTCAATCACAATTGCTTCAACATAAATTGTCAGAATTATCCTAATTGGATCATTGTATTGTTTTTCATCCATCTTGATGCATTTGGAGTGGAAAAAGTGGAGGAATCATCTCACGAGATCGTTTTTACCATCGGGACCCAGTTTGGCGAAATAAGGTTTGAAACCTTCTAGGAGTGTTTTGAGGCGTCAACTAATGTTTTTTTGGGGTAAAAATTTGCCATTATAGCACCACACATTTTCATGTTATTCTACATACAGATACCTTTCCATCGACACAAGAAGCGGGTCAATCAAAGTTCGTATTTAAAAGTTATGCCACTCAGAAGTTGACCTTCCTGTTTTCACACCTATAGTTCATGAGGATGTTGCATGAACCCCCATTATTCATGGAAAAGGGGCTAGCCATGTGCTTGTGATGTAAAATACTCTAGAAGAGTCTATTTTGTAACTCTAGTTAAGATTTGATGTAGTCAAACTTAACCACTAGTAGGCTACCAGGTTGTGTTATAACCAGGCCACTAGGAGGAAGAGTCATTCCATTCTTTTGAGATAATTTTGTTCCATACTTGAGAAAAGATAGCTAAGAGAGATAGGAGGTAGAGCACACAATGAGGATATGTGCACTGTAGCAACCGATGGTCCACAAACATTACTTCTTTGTACCTGCATCCATATTTCCAGACAGAGAAAAAGAGCGAAGTGGCCTCACCTTCCAACTATGTTTTATCCCGAAAGGGTTTCCCATAGAGCATATCTTGTGTCTTATGTGTGTGTGAACCTATTTTTTCATTCTCTACTTTTCTGCCTAATTTCCATTCCCATGCATGCACTAATTACGGTAAAATCCACAGATCTTAAAGTTTAATAAACTGTAACAGTGTAGAATTTTTAGAGTTTTAATATAATATTATTAGATCTATCGTGACGAACTATCTAGTGGAATATCCACGACAATTTACGAATCACGGAAGGAGGAGATGTACTTAGATATATGTCAAGGCTTAAAAGCATAAAACAAAATATCACTAAGTTAGGATTTCCTTCTATAGAAGACAATTTGGTGGCAACAATCTTAATTATAGGATTGTCATTGTAACACACTGCCTTACCTAATACAATAATTAGGAGGTGGTTACAATGTTGACCCAAACTTCAAAGTACCGTTATGAAAATGGGGTAAAAAATTTTGCTCTTTTTGAAACACTTCGCCATTAAAAATGAACCTCACCATTGGACTCGTCTCATCAAGACAATTTTAGTAATATGTAATTTCGCTCCAATCGGGAATTGAGGTCATAAGATATGGCTCGTAGAATTTTTGGATTAAATCTTGAAGTGCCACCTGGGCATGCCACGTGGCACCCACACAGTGGCCATGTGGCATGCTTCCTTCATGCATCTTCATATGCATGGTATCATTGTGGCATGCCACCTCATCTGGTATACATGTGGTAACACAGCCCACCTACCACTAACCCACATGAATGTATAAATATATTTGTATGTCATCTATCATATAACGTATGTGAGGTTGGATGGGTTAGACCCTTTGCGGGCCCTTCCCTTATTATAAGTTATAATTATGTATGTGTGCAACACATCACATACATTGCGATCCAATGATGATGATCACATCTAAATTTAATGGTTATGATTAAATAGTGGGACCCCCCATGTTGGTGTCACCAGGGGTTGGGGTTTCACTATCATTATTCCATGCTAGGTTCCACTACGAGAGATCTAACGATGTCCACTACCTTTCTCCAAATCGACGGTTTGTGAGGGCCTCTCTACATATTGATATGAAAGACAGGGGGGAGGCGTTTTCTATTTGTTATAGCTCTGATACCACTTGTTATAGATCTGACCCAGAAATATATGAGAATACAAATATACCCAAAAACAATAAGATAGAAATAGATATAAATGCTTCTTTATTGATCAAACCCTTAAGGTAGGGCAACACCATACATTCACTCCTTAAGGAAGGAGAACACTCCACAAGCCATATGCCTGTTCATACAATATTCCTTGACATTCTTGACAATTCCTTGACACCATTCCTTGACATGGAGTCTCTAGCCTCTATATAGGCCTCATACATACAATACCATGGGTCATTACCATGGTTCCCTTATACCATCAACTAATACCATGGGCCCATTACATTATTATTAACTACTTGTGGTCCCTTACATGACATGGGTTAACCACCTTATTTATTACTATGGCCCATCCCATTATTACATTATTACCTTGGGTACCTCCCTTGGTACCCCATATTATCCCCCCTAGGTATATAACACTATTAGATCCCCATTGTCAGTTCAACCCCAAATCTCTATCACCAATCTAAGTGCCAGCGCCAAGTGCTCGACATCGGTCCTATGTAACCCCATGAAAACTTAATCCTAACACCAATAACCTTCATGGTTTGGTCGTATGGCAACTCCTATGATTAGAATCTTGTCGATTAGTCACGTGATAGTCTCAGTGCCCATAGTTTCCTCATCGCACCATGTGCCTAGCACGCGAGCCTAATACCTAGCCCGATGTATTTAAGCCCCTTTTTCCAAATTCTTTTTCTTGGTCACATAATTCACGATATGACTAGGCCTTTTTGAACATCGTGTTGGCACTTGTTATGATATTTCAAGCTCCTTATTGCAGCCACAAGGGTTACCCTACAATTGAGGGATATCTCCCTGGGAGCTAACCCCTATGTCTAGTGCTTTAGCAACCCTGTTTTCTATTAGAATTTACTCAATGAATACTCTCTTGGTCTATGAGATCGAGCCTTTCAGCAAGACTAAATAGAGGTCTTCTATTTCACACACACACATATATAATGCAATCAATGTGTGACTTGAACCTCTGTTAAGACCAACCTATATATATTCTCAATAGACCCATAGACTACATATATGTCCTGCAACTATTCTAGAGAGAAATACACAACCTCAAGGATGTAAGTACAATTCTCCTTTTCGGAGAACCTTAATGGAAATGAGGACATAGGGTTCACATTGGTTAGAGGTTTAGACCTTACTCTGTATTACTAAGAGATTGTTACTGTTCCTAATGTTAACTAGAGTTGTAAGAGTTCATGAAGGTAAGTAGGAAAAATTACATGTTCAAGGGCATGTTGATAGTTTAATAAGTGAAATCAAGAGTCCTTCCATTTTACCATTGTTCTGAACACTATTGACACAATATCATGATTACATAAGAAACCCATTCAACCATAGTGAGTCAGAGGATTAACACCCCTTTTAATAAGGAATAATAATTTCCTATCCAAAATTCATCCAATAATAAAACCATTGAAGTTTAGTACATATATCAACTATAATAAGCCTTTCACATATAATCTTGTACATCATGACTTCAAAGCAGGTTAATATCCCCATATTACAACATTTATCTATCATACCTTCACCAGTCAACCTAAGATCTATCAACTTAATAATATTCAACTGTCTAAGAAAAGAGAAAAGTCATGCCCTCAGCACTAGTGATGAACACATCAAATTAATAGCATAAGTACGAAAATTTTTGTACTAAACAAACATGATAAATACTTATCTTAGAGCTTAGTCTGAGAAACTGAGTCCAAGACTACAACTCTCCACCCAACCTTAGACAAATACAACCACTTTTAGTTGTAGTTGTCACCCCCAAGATAGATTCCAGAGCTGAGGTGAGGGATTGCTCAAGGGATTAAATTGATTATTCTATGTGGAACAAGGACTCCAAAGGTTAGCCACCTCCACCTACTAGCTAAAATATGGAATTCCACTTGTGCACAGGGAATTTCAGATGTCTCTCGCCTCCACCACCAACTACACTAATGAAGGCAATGGTCCTCCATCACTGGTGTAACAAGGAAAAACTTGCTCACTACTTCCTCTAAGCTATTATTCTCAGCTCCTTCCTCTATGTTCTAGCTTCCAACACCCTTTAGATGCTAGGTCAAATGCAAAATTCTTGGAATACATTGTTTTCCATTGGTTTCATGATTTTCCGATCATATTTCTTTGTATGCTCCGGAGGATTACTCTATTATCTTTGTCACATGTTATGGTTGCATCGAGGTTGTTATACACATTGTATTATTTCTATAACTCATTATTGTCACTTTTTATTTCAGTGATGCATAAACCCTTCACTGCATAGCTCCCTGATTACTTTCTTTGTTGTGTTCATGCACGTATTCTACTAGCCAAACAAAATATATCCCATGTGTGGCTTACCGACATCCTTCTTTTACGTTGAAGCTTCCATACTTTTCCAACAACAATGGATGTCTCTTTGTCCTATCTTATTGGATCAAGGTTCTTGGGTAATCCTCGTGTTTTTCCCAACTTCCATATGTTGTGTTTTCCTCCTCCAAATTCATGTATTCATCTCTAGCTACTCCTCTTCGTGATGCCTAATCCCTTGTTTTCTTGATCTCTCTTTCTATGCCTCTCATTTTTTCTCCTCTTCCTTGTGTCGTGCTCCCTAGGTTGTTTTTCCTATCTGGCTAGTATTTCCTAGCCCAGTGAGTCAACGCCAACTGCCCCCTTTGTCTCTTAGATATTTCTTCTATTAGTTATTTTCCTGTTACCATGGGTGGCCAACTCACCCCCTCCTATTCTCGACCACAATTTTTATTATTCACTACGCGACCAAATGTCATTAGTTTTACTATCCTTGTTTGCTTGCATGCAGTTACAGGGAGGCATGTTCTTTGTCCTCATTTCCCACTGATTTTTTTGAGTATTCCTATCCCATGTGCACAATTGTCAACCTCCATGAATGCCATCAAATAGATCAAACATCCCAAGCAATAATCCCCTCCTCAACCTTGGAATATGTGTCCCTAGAAACAACGAAGTTTTTAATCAAATTAATTACATGGCTCGTAATAATTAGAGAAGTGATTTGGGTCTATCAAAAGCCCCTCCCCCTTGGGGGAACACCATCCTTGGTGTTCAATGGCCATATACAATCCAAAAATATAGTTAAAAGACCAAGCATAGTTGCCATGGAGCTTTTTATATATATATCTATTCATAACTCTTACATTACATCTAATATGCACAATGACTTACTCAACCACTCAATAAGAATCAATTCATTATTTCAACCATCTCCCAATGGTCCTTTTGTAGTGTCTTCTTCTTCTTTGTGTGCTTCCAATGCACCCAATTCATATTCTATCTTTTCCTTTCCTCTGGAATGTTGTCTACCTCCAATATTTTGCGTTGTTATCCTTGTGCTCCTTCCTCCTTCTGTGAACATTTTTGGCTCTTTGCTTCTCGGTACACCCCCAATGTGCTCTTGATTCCAATTAGCCATGTCTATGACCCTTTAAAAACAATTTATTTTTCTAGTATCCAATTCTCTGCTTTTTAGTCCCTTGGGTGATTCGGTCCCTCTTCTGTGCATTCACTCACCTTCCAAGTTCAAGCACACCCTTCTCTACTTCTTAGTCTCTCGGGTGATCCATTACTTGGCAAGGTTTCCTTGCACTGGAAAAGTCTATAACCAAGGCAAGTATTTGCTTGCACACATTCGTACCAATTATGAGATGCTTTTATGGTAATTAGTTGGCACTATTAGTGCTAGTGTACCATAATGGCCCTGTTCTTGAAATCTTTGGCCTTTGCATATTGTTGTGTTCCACCTTGTGGCCAGCTTTATTCATCTGAATTGAAAAATCTCAATTTATTCCTTGTTAGCAGTTTATCCTTGCAGTGGACTTGGAATTTTTCCATAATTCCTACAACAAAACTAGGTTAATGCATAAATGAAATCATCATAAACTAAAACATATCATCAGATTATCTAAAAAATCCAAGTTGTCATAAATCATGCTCATAATTTAAAGATTCAAAAGATCAGTAAAACACTGGTACTTATTGTTGAGTATGTTTTCATTTATGTCAAAGTGGGGGTAGGATGTCAAGCATTTCCAAGATGTCAAAGCCGTGTAGGATGCCAAAGAGGGTGAAGGATATCGTCATTGATGTCCTTGGCATTCTGGCATGTATGGATGAGATGATGAATTGGTGAAACCCTAGCTCTGGGGTTTAAATTCCATGGACGATGATCATACCCCACATATGTTGGGTATTTTCAAGGAGAAAACCAATGAAGTTTCCTTGGAGACCATCATCATTGGATAGCCTTCATCATGTCATTTCTATTGGTGTGTGGAGCGTCGCGAGAACCCTCATGGTTTGAGAGATATTCCTAATTAACGATGATGCATCCTCACCATGGTCAAAAACCCCAAATGGTGTGATGATGTGGTGTGATGTTTTATTTATTGACAACCCTAAACAAGTGATCATGTGGCAATTTACTTTCAATCCAAGAGGATCTTGCATTAAATATTTTATGGCTAAATTAAATTGTGGTTTAATTATTTTGATCCAAATCAAAAGGTAATTTTGGCTCCAAAAGTAAATTTTCATGGGGGGAAAATCTTTTAATGCCAAGATAAATTTAAAAATCAATTCAAAGTCAATCTTTATGGATTCACCATTCAAAATTCAAAAACTTGGATTTCGCTCCAAAACTTTGAGTCAGTTGTCCTCAAAACCTCCTATTTGAATACTATATAAAGGATCTCAAGGGAATGGTTTCGATATCATCCAAGTGTGACATGATCTGCAATTCCCTACGGTTCAAAGAAGGAATTTGCTTAAATTCTCTGAATTTGTTTGTGGCCAGCACAGTCCTGAGGAAGCTCAAAGTAGGGTTTTGGTTCTTTGTTATCTTGGGACTAGGCTTTTACTGAATTGTATTGCAGGTGGATTTCACATATGATTTGAGGCATATGGTCTGGAAGTTGTCTAAATTACGACCTATGGAGACTTGAAGGAAGCCGAAGCTAATGAAATGTCTCTGGGTTACATTTTGATGTGGTCTTCTCTTAGATTCATTGGATTCTAAATTTTTCCTTGTAGTTAGAATTCACATCATTTCGAAACTTGTGGTCATCAAGCAACTCTAAAATGATATGCAACCAATACATCTTGTGAAGGTTGGGATGATAAGGCTATGGATATTAAGACGTAGTATTTCGAGCTAGTGGAAGTATATTAAGGTGTTTTTCTGAGACATTCACATGTGGTCCTTGTGGCACAACCTTTGTGCAAAACCGAGCATATGAAAAGCATATTAGCCTTGTGCATGTGAGTTGGAGATACTAGGAGACTCAAGAGGTAATTTGAAGAGGATATCTAACTCTGATTCGTGGAGAATTTCTGAATATGATTACGGATTGGTATTATCCATTACACTTGCAAAAGGGTCACTACTATTGAAGTCATTCATCAAGGGTTCCATACAAGATTTGTAACTCCACGATGATAAATGCTTACCAAGGGTTTTGCTATGCAGTGTATTGACAATACTCTAAGCTGATTCTTCTAAAGTAGTGCAACAATAAACTCATAATTGGAGTAATGAAACAAGTGTGATGGGCTCTAAATTAGTAAATGTTTGGATTGAGTTTCAAATAGGCAGAGATGACTACTTATGTAACCTATAGGGAAGTGATCATGGTATTTTTTTGAAACCTTAACCAGAGATGATCAAAGGATAAGTATGTTATGACTTATTGAGCATGTTTTCTACTCTATTTATGATGCAGACATGAGGAAAATAAAACATAGAACAAAATTTTCTTGTTACTGTTGTAGATACCACAAACCCACCTTGAACCGAAATCTACCATGATCAATTGCACATGTTGAGGATGAGTCTTTTTGGTACTAATATGTTGCATGGTTGTCGGTAGGGGGTTTTCATATTAGGTCAGGCTATTTTAGACTCAAATGAGAATAATTCTTGTATGACTTTTGATTATGACATATGACAAGTGACCTTTGATATAGCAATGGAAATGACAATGACCTAATAATAATGTGAATGACAATACAATGACCTAATAGTAGTGTTATATATGATGGTAAACTTTTTTTATGGTTGTGATAATAATCTTGATATAATAGTAATCTTGACATGATAGTGATATTGATTTAGCAGTAATCTTAATATGACAATAAACTTGATATTTGATAGTGACCTTGATATGGCAGTGACATTGTTATACAATAGTGATATGGAAGTAACCTTGTATGGTTGTTACAATGAAGAAAAGTAGTTCATGGTTGTTGGTATATTGCCTAATGCTAGGATTGGACATGATACAATGGTTACGACGCTAGACCCACAAACATTTAGGGGGTCTCCCTGATATGAAGTCCCAATTAGACCTCACATTATTTGGAGTAGGAGACCCATCTAGAATATGACTCAGTTGTCTAAGTAGTGGGTTTTAATGATGTGCCTTGGTTGCAATAACACATAGAGTGGTGTAATCATGAATTTGGTGAACAAGTGTGTGAATTTACGGAAGGTCAAATGTGATGTATCAAAGGTTCTAACACACGAAGGGAAAACGAGTGAGCCCCTTAGAAGCTTGTAATAGTACACAACTTAAAAGGGGGACACAAGCATAAACACATCACAAGTTAGCTTGCAAAATAGTTCCCAAGTTAACTATGACGGAATTAAACAAAAATACGCATTTAATAAGATTCATACTAATGAAAATGAAATACTTCATAAGCGTTAGCATAAGTGAAATAACACATATTGAAAATATAACAAGAATAATCCTACTATATTTGCAACATATGCATGAAAGTGTGTCGGCTCTGGAGATTTTATTAAAGTGAAAGTTCCAAGCATACATATGCCATTGATGAACCACTATTCCCACTAGTGGAACATGAAGTCTACACTTGCTCCTCCAAAGAAAGATAGTCCCTCTATGCTACAGAGAAGCCGAGTCTCTTAACAAAACTCCCAAGCTCTTGATCCTAAGCTAAAAGCCTAGCAAAAAGCTTGGCTCCCAAAATCCCCTTACATAAGTTATGAGAACATATTTATAACAAAGGGGTGACTATTCATCTCCCTTTCATGACTCTTGGACTTCTCTCATGACTCTTCAACTTCTTTACAAAATGATTCTTCACATTCCACAATTGACACTTCAAAATCCACTTACAAATTAATTACAAAATAATATTACAATATACTCCTACCCATATAAGACAAATTCAGATAGAGCCAACTAGACAACCTAATAAGACAAATAAGTTAAGCTTGATTTTGGGGAAACTCCAACTCGGAAAATTTGACTTGTAAGTTATCGGTCACATGATGGTGCCAAACATTGTATTGCGTGACGACTTCCCCAAATTGTGCAATGGGATCGGGCTGAAAGTGGACTCTAGCCTCCATGGCATCTGGGTAGATCGATTTCGAACTGGGTTGAGTTTACTTCTTTAGCAGGGGCATCATAGTATTGATCTAGACAGGGCCACCAATGTAATTTTGCATATTTTTCCTGTTCACTTCAAGATCTTCCTTGATAGAAATATGTTTAAACCAATCCAAGTATTATTCAACCTCCCACTTGACCTGATTCCTACGTAAAGCTTCAATGAGTGAGCTGACTGATGAGATCTTATGCGATTTCACCATGTAATCCAAGTTGTTGTAAAATTGTGCATATGAGACCTGAATATTGGCGATGAATGAGGCGAGTTGTTTGTTGCTCCAAATGATCATCCACACTTGTGCTTTCTCCAACTCTCCATACTTCCTTGTATTCTTCGCCAACTCAGACAGTGCCCCTTTGTATTGCATTGACCAATCATGCACGATAGGGATGGCTATATGGATAGCCATGAGAGATTTAGAATTATACTTAAACTTCTATAGCATGTCGTGCAAGCGGACAACTGCTTTATGCATGGTGACAATCTCTTCATACAATCTCTGCATGGTTTCTCCCAATGCCAATACTTCACCAAGTATGGTTGCCTTAAGTTCTTCCAGATATACTTGCATGCGAGCTGCGTTCTGGACCTCTGCTCGGAGTTGTTCAAGTTCTTGCCTCGCAACCTGTTAGTTATTTTCCAATTATTTGTTATCAACCATTATCTATTCTGTGTTTGACTTTTAAGAACCTACGAAGGCCAATTTGGTTGTGGAAATGACATTTAGATTCCTTCTGGTGTCTGTTACAATCACCCTTTCTCTGATGAATGCAAGAGATGCAAGAACGTACAGAAAATGTTTCTTCATTTCTTGTACAATATTATTTTGAAGCTCATCGTAAGTCAGATTGTAAGTGTCCATAACTGTGCCCTAATCAAGAGGAACAATTTCCTCTTCCTCGCCTGGAGCTTGCTCTGCTGCTCCACATTAGGTCAACATCTTGGTTTAACTACTCCTATTTAACCTCCATGTCTTGAATCAAAATTAACTCCTCAATTTCTTGAGCGAGCTCCTTGTCCTGCAACTGTTCATTCTCCTTTCTTGGTAGTCAGTTCTGCTCTTGTTCCTCAACTTGTTTCGATGTCGCTTCTTCTTCTTCCATTCTTCGCCTTTCTTCTTCCTCCTCCTCTTCTTGTCTTCACCTTTCTTCTTCCAATCTTCTCTACTCTTTTTCTTACCTTTGCTTCATCTCTTCCTCCTGATTCCTTTGCTTCCTCCTCTTCTTTGCTGCTTTGGTTTCTTTCAAGATGATTGGGTCTACTTTCATCTTGGGACTCTTCTCTTCCACTGAACCATGCACAACTTTTCTCTTTCCCTTTTCATGCACTGGGTTGCGCCTTTCCGCTAGTATTTCCTCTGGAGTGACTTCTTTCTGCGGAGTAAGTTGTGATGTTCTAACGAAGTTGATTGGTTTGTGGGACTTGGGGACATTATGACAATTCTTCACCACTTCCTCCTCGGGCCTACGAAAGATCCCTCTTGGCCGCTGAAAATGATTCCTTGCACAATTGTCTTTACAAACATTCCTTGGATCATATGGATTGAAGTCTAAATGACCGAATTCAAATTTTTCTATCTCCTTTCCTTCGGTGTCTGTGAATTTCAAATTCTTGATTTTGTATAATCCAATTTGCATAGGAAGAGCAAGCCAAGGTGTTTTCTTCTTCCTATGCATAACTGCTGATAACCATGTGGAAATATGGTAAGAAACATCTTGCATGACTAATTTATCAGTGGCATACCTCGACAGAAGATGTGGCGACTTCTGTCCACCAAACAGTTTGAGGAAAGTGCCATCCTTGAGGCAAACCAATATGTTATCTCTGACACTGCTTCCAATGGCCCACATGATATGCAGGGTGGATCTTCCTCAGAGATCAACTTGTATAACAGAATGAGGAATTAATCAGTCAACTTTTTCATTACACCTTTGTGGATGCACTCTGAAGGGAGCTTGCAGTAGATGTGCTTGACATACTCTCTTGGTGTCCAAGTCCAATTCATGCTAGGAAATTATTTGTGAGCGCAAATTGCATCCAACAAGTAGGCATACATGTAAAATATGGCTTGATTTCCCTTGGGAGTATTCTAGGCATTAGCTACATGGATTTTCAACTGTTGAGCCAACAAGTCTGACCAATCGAATGGTTTTCCTTCATTCATAATTTGGTTCAAGAAAAATTCCCACCCTTGGGGGAAGGATTTAGTACTTTGGTGACCATATATTTTGCAACATAAAACTATCAAGTATTGATAATACTTCCTGAGAAAATTTGTCTTGTAGGTGTTGGTGTGTGTCTGACAAAACTTTGTTGGCTCTTTCACCCAACCCTTGACAACCACCTTTATGCTCAAGTAGCTAGTGGTAGCATAGAAGTAAGAATCCATGAGCAATTCCAGCCCCAACAAATGGTACATGAGATGGTAATCTAGTGCCATAAAAGAGGCAAGCCTTTGTCCACTGGCACTGTTAAGAGTCACAGTCTTGGAACCTATATGCGAAATTATCCAACTGACAACATCTACACATGGGAAAATCGAATACCTACATGCAACCTTGTGTAACCCTACCTTTTGGACATTGATATACACCTACTAGTCCTCAAGATCTGCTTTGAAGTTTCATGCTGAGAAAGCTTCATTTACTTTGTGTCATGTGATATTTGACTTTTTTCTATGAACAGTTGAGTATCTATGAAAACTGGAAAGTTCATTGGAATACTCTCAACTTCATCCCCAATGCTGCTTCCAGTGGTGTCATTTTAAGCATATCTCTTTGGTTCCATGATGGTAGTAACTAATGAAGATAAGTGCTCAACAATTGCAGTATTTGTAGGAGAAAAGAACTCATGGAAAACATGAATTAGATTCAACAAAAAGACTGACACAGTAAGATCAAGGTAGCAACCACAATAATGGAGGGAGTAATTGCACAAACCCTGAGCCGAGGGAAGAGGATGACTCTAAGAACTGTGCATTGCAGAGTCTTAGCAGCCAGGGGAGAAACTTGAGGCTGAGACTGCGCAATGCACAATATCAGCCTAAGCAGATTGAGGGAGAGACTGTGCATTACGTAGTCTCAGTGGCCAAGGGTGTGGCTTATGCCATGGAACTATGCAATGTGCAATTGAGATAACCAGGTACTATGCATTACGTAGTCTCAAAGGCCAAGCTTGAAGCTTGAGCCTTGGACTTTCATAATGCCCAACTGAGCAAGGCAACTGTTGGCCAAGTGAAGGGCAGATCTACTCAGAGAGAGGATGGGAAAGTGGCAGATATGAGTGATGGTGCAAGTTAGAATGTAGCTATGAATAAGGCAAGATAAATCAAGGAAGATTAAGTGCATAATATAAACATGCAAAGGGAAAAACAATCATGCATAGGGAGTCATCAAAAAGACAACCATTGATGGGAAAAAACAATAAAGCTGATGCAACACTTGAAAAAGGTGAATGACATACTAAACCAACAATCTTACAAGCTAATATAAGTTTAAAAACCAGCAACCATGAAAAGAAACAAGTGAAACAATACTCACATAAGTGAAATGACAAAAAGCGACAAAAAAGGCGAGAAAAGCAAAACTCACCTGGAAAAGCGTTGCAAACTCCACCTAAGGCTCCTTGATCTCCTTGAGAATTCTAGAGCTCCAAGATCTAATGTAAAAATGAGCTATAGGGGAATCTATTATATAGATATGGGTTGGTTAGTGTTTATGACGTGCATGCCTAAAATCAAGGAAAAAGCAACACTTGTCGAAAATCCAAAAATAACAACTTGTGTCATCCTTTAGGAAAATAATTATCGATTCCATATTTTCCAGGGATTTCCTTTTTGATTTTTATTTTTTATTTTTTAGGAAACTGACCATTCACATTTCCAAGAAGGATTGTGCAATTCCCAACCACTAGGCAGCTTCTTGACTTATTGAATTGCGTAGTTTTTGAGCTCAAGGGAGACTTTGTGCAATTTTTGAGCTTAAGGTTGGGTTGTCTCCCATAATTGCAAAGTTTCTGAGCTCAAGCATGGTATGCCTATCTGGATTTCACAATTTAGATCCTCAAGGTTGGTTTACCTTCTAAGATTGCGCAATTTCTAGAGGGAAGACTAGCAATGCCACAAAGTCAAGTCAAGATATAGCTTGTGTTTGAAAGGTACCAAACCGGGATCAAAACAACGCATCACAAGCACTACATGAAAGATAAGTCCTTATCATAACATGAATACTTGACAATAGTAAAAGATAGGATCATGTGGATAGAAGGGAGGCGCAAAGCATGGGAAAATTTTTGGAGGGTGGTTGTAGCAGCTACAACACACCAGTGCACTAATGTATACTCGATGGATCAAGATTTGAGACAATAAAGAGCATTGTAGATAGAGGTGTTTGACCTGATAATGACTTATGCATGATAGTGACTCTGTGATACTGACAATGATATTGTGATATGATGTTGATAGTGATTTTGAAATGCAATAATTGACAATGGCACTCGATAATTACTATTAGACAGAGGCAAAGGTGTATATGGAAGATTGAGGCAAGACCTAATATGTTAATGGACATAGTTTGATGATGATGGTAGCAAAGTAAACAAGGCATAGACATTAATATAAGTGTACTAAGGTTTGATAGATACAGTGCCAAGATTTCATTGGCTATTACTAGTGGGAACCAAGAAGAGTTTCAGGATAATTACAAGTGGCAAAAGAAATGCAACAGGGGAATTAGGGTTTTTGGAGTGGTAAAAATAAAGTGCAGGAACAACAACATTGGAAATAATAAAAGTAGTGACAAAAGCAAAAATGGCAGCAGTGGATAGTAGTACAACAGTAGCAGCAGTGAACAATAGTACAATAGAGGAAGTAGTGGACAATAATGGATAACAGTGGTAGTAGTCGATAATAGTGCCAATGGAGTGTCAACAACAAAGACAACAAATTGTGGATTAGATTGTAGGTGGGTCATTATTCCTAGTACGGGAGCCCAAACTCTTTCAAGGAGAATTTTATTCCTTCCAACCTTGCTGATAAAACCCCTTGGGGAGTCTTGTACTTCCTTCTAATTCATTTGGTAAATTTGTATGTACATTATACATAACAAAGCACTAGTTATGCAACCAACTCACAAAATAAAATAAAAGATAGATCACCAACTTCAAAATCAACCTCTTCAAGGGGGAAACCTCCTTTATATTACACGAAAGAACAATTCTTGGATGATACAAATAACAAGACCTCCTTTATATATATAGGAGTCTCGGGGTCCCAATACAATCTGAGCCTACATAACAATAATATTGTAGGGGCACAACCATAACAATAGTGGGCTTCTTTGGGGCACAATAATAACAACATGGGGACTATATGGGCACAATAATAAATTAAGGGGGTTGCACTAATAACAATAAGGGTTTACACTAGTAGTATAGTGACCTAACATGCCCCTCTTCTTCAAAAAGTGTTTTCCTCAATGCTCGAGTAGTTGTGGATGCTTCTGTATAAAATTCTCATCCTCCCATGTGGAATCTTCAGCGGGTAAGTTCTTCCACTTGATGAGATGCTCTGAAATTGATCGATTTCCTAGCTGTCGATTTCTTATTTCTATGATTGATTCAGGTTCCAATATGATTTTTCCTTCCTCGTCAAGTTCTGGCAATCTTGTTTGAATTGAGATCTTCTCACCTATAACATTCTTTAAGCATGAAACATAGAAAATTGGTGCACTCGGGAAGATGTAGGAAGCTCCAATTTGTATGCCATAGTACCAAACTTTTTTAACACCTTGTATGAACCATAATACTTTGGTGATAATTTATTATCCTTCTTAGCTTGCTTGAGGGACATTTGTTTGTATGGTTGTAGTCATAGAAATGCCTAATCACAAACATCAAAACTTCTTTCACTGCGATGTTGATCTTCCTGTTATTTCATTTTATTCTATGCCAAAGTGAGGTTATCCTTTAAGAGTTTGAGGACTTGTTGTTGATGCTCGATGTGATCTTCCACTGCTTGAACCTTAGAATTTTATTTTAAAGATGAAGTGATGGATACTAGATGATATCCATAAAGTGCCATAAATGGGGTCAATTTTGCTGCAGTATGGAAGGAATCAAATGAATAGCATGATCATGATCAAGAATAGGTGGGAGGCCTTTGGGAGTCTCAAATACCTTGGAATGATTGTCCAAAATGTTTTGGAGATTTCGAGAAATAGATGATTTCGATGTGGGAACCTCTAGTGAACATAGTTGTGCAATTACGCCCCCGTTGTTCTTTCTTTAGAAGCTTTGTCATGCTGTTAGAGCTTATTATCTTTCCTAGTTTCCCTGTGACACCCCTTAATTCAACTTCCTTTCCTTCCTAAAAAAAATTCAAGAAAATCTCTTGAAAATTAAAAGCTGTCGTACCTAAAGATTGTAGCCATTGGACTCCTAGTACAACATCAACACCACCCTTTGGAATGGAAAGTGTTGAACTATTCATTACATATTATCCCATGGATAGCTTGATATTATGGCACTTTCTAGATAAATTTTTGGTTCCTCCATTTGCAACCATCACTTGACACTCTCGTGTTGGATATAAGAAGCAATTCAATTCCTTAGCTATCTTACAATGAATAAAATTATGGGTACTACCTGAATCAATCAACACTATTACCTTTTTCTTCTTGATATGTCCTTCTATCTTGAGATTTTGAGGACTGGTAATTCATGCCAATGCATTACAAGATATGGTTCGATTCATTTTTTCTTTCTCTAGGGTTTCTTCCTGGTGTATATCCTCTTCCTTTGACTTTTCTCGTTCCTTTTCATCCTCCTCTTCACAATCTATGTAAAATAATTTCTTCTCAACACACTTATGACCTTTAGTGTATTTGTTATCACAACTGTAACAAAGCCCTTTTTCTCTTTTTTCTTCCAATTGTTGTGGTGTCAACCTTGTAGGTTGTGGAAGTCTAGGGGAAGCAACACTTCCATCTTTATAGTTGTGAGTGGCAGGCTTCCTTGTTGCCATGATTTTTCTTTCAATTTTTCTTGCCAACCTGAATGCCTTCTCCAATGAATCAGGTTCCCAAAGGCAAACCTCATGTTGGATGTTATCCTTTAAATTCCCTACGAACACATAAATTTTATGCTCCTATAGAATATCTTTTACCCTTATATTCATTTTTTGGAATTCCTCAACATGCTCCACCGTTGAACCCTTTTGTTTGAGATTTATCAATTGGCTAAAGAAGGTGTTGCTTTTTGTATCCTCATAATGTGCTATAATTTCATTCATAAAAATTGACCAAGTGACAATTTGTTTACGAAAGCAAATCCATCGATACCATACAAACTGATTGGGTTCTAAATAGAAAGTTGAATGCCTACCTTTTGTGTGTTTTTCACATTATGGAGATCAAAATATTGCTCCATCTGTAGTATCTGTGTTATGGGATCCTTGCCATCAAACTTCCTCATATCAATCTTTGGAACATGGTGGGTCTTCAATCCAAAATTAGATTCTATGGAATCATTATTAACATTTCTTTTTTTCTCACCACAAGTTTCCTATACTACCATTTCACCATTAGGAAGCATTTCTTGAAGCAACTTTGCCAAACCTGCTTTCAAACCTTCCATGTCTTTCTTCAAATCTTCAATGTTTACTTCTAAACCATCCATCTTAGATTCCATGCCATCAATCTTAGCTTCTACGCCATTCATATTAGCTTCCACGCCATTCATCTTAGATTCCACGCCTTTCTATAAACCATCCATCTTAACTTCTGTTACTTTTTGTGAGAGTGAAATTTGTTGCACTTGGTCTCATAATTTTGATATATCATGTTGCATTTCTTCCTCTTCTTCATGAGTCATAGTAGATCTTTTAGGTTTCTTACTAGGTGTTTCCATTTTCTTTCTTCAAGGCAATTAATGATAATTATGCTTCACTATGCCATTTGAATTACTTCAAACTAATTTTTCAAACCAAACTTATGCAAATTTTTAAAAAGACTACAATATATATATATATATATATATATATAATATATATATATATTATATATATATATATATATATATATATATATATATATTTTTTTTGCGCTTTGTAGGAGCTCAAAATTGAATCTGTTGTATCTCTATAATTTTGGATCTCCAAGGTTTGAAATTTCATCTTGTGGTAGCCCTCTAAGTCCTCTTTCCAACCCCATAGGTTTGAGCAAGATTGGATTCTCTAAGGAAGAGTTATTCCAAATATCCCACGATGGCCTGATTATAGACTGGTTTAGTAGAGCGAACTTGTACGAAGTGCCACCCGTCACTGCTTTTGACCTTTGAACCTGGAAACAATATACATAAAACTATACTTTGTCCTCTTTCTGTAAATTTTTACTAAATTTCAATCTGATGCTCAAAGAGAAAGTTATGACGATTTTCCCCTGGTCACCTGTTTGAGATATAATTCAGGAGCCTGCAAAAACCCTAACTTCCTTGGATCACATCTCCAAAAATATAGTGAGACAATATCTGAAATTGGGAGCTAAGGTTCATTAAGATTTTGGCTCAAAAGGATTTTAATTTCAGATTCTGAAACTTCGTAGAAAAAAAAGTTAGAGCGAAAATTCCACGATGACCTGTTTGAAGCTGCAAAACCCTAGAATCCAAAGCTCTGATATAAAATGTTATGCAACCATCTCACAAAATAAAATAAAAGATAGATCAATGACTTCAAAATCAGCCTCTTTGAGGGGGAAACCTCCTTTATATTACACAAATTAACAATTCTTGGATGATACAAATGACAAGACCTCCTTTCTCTATATAGGAGTCTAATGGGTCCAATACAATCAAAGCATACATAACAATAATATTGTAGGGGCACAACAATAACAATATTGGGATTTTATGGGGCACAATAATAACAACATGGGGACTATATGGGCACAATAATACAATAAGGGGTTTTCGCTAATAACAATAAGGGTTTACACTAGTAGTATAGGGACCTAACAACACTTGTTGAGACAACCTTTTGTGTATTGTTTCATATTTGTTTTATTACTTTGAATATTTAAAATAAGCTAACTAATTGTGACGATTAAATTAAATACTGATTCACCCCCCTCTTAATATTTCCAACACTTATTTTGATTTGATGGCTTCCTCTTTTCTCGTACACACACGGGGTCAATTACCTATCCTACCAAGCACCTAGACAATAACATGTCCTCCACAACCAAAGTGCCAACCCAATGTGGTTGCTCCAAGGCTTTAGGTACCCTTCAGACTATATACCAAGGTACCAACACAACAATCATGCTACTCCAAGGCTCCAGGTACCCTCCAGGCTAACTGCCAGGGTACCACCCAATAGTCACGTTGGATCGGTTGCCAAAGCAAAAAGGGAATCTAGAGGTTCACCTCCACCCTGAATCATCAAGGGAATCCAAGGTTTATACCTCCATTCAATAATGATTATATATATTATATATATATATATATATATATAATATATATATATATATATATTATATTATTATATATAATATATATATATATATATATATATAATATATATATATTATATATATATATACATAGAATATGTATATATATATATATAATCCCATTCATGACTATGGGCATTACCAAACTAGGTAGTCTTTTGATGAAAAAAATATTATCATTGGGAATCTAGAGGCATCCCACCTCCACCCAAAACAATACATAGCACACGGGCCCATATAGTCCCATACCTGCCTATCCTAAACACATTACATAACCTAACATACACATAACACAATGCCACATACACACAACACAATACACGTATATATGGCACAATATAACATATACATAACATATGCACATATACACATGACTTAACACATTATAACACATAATCTAGAGACCACACCATCTTTATTTATGTGAACCAGGACATACTGCCTTTTTTGTTTTTTCCACATTCACAGTCTTTGTATGGGGAAAATGTGAGAGTCACGTTCTCATGATATTAGAATTGTAATTTAGTAGGAATTCCCTTTTGTTAATAGATGCCATCCATGAGAATTCATCCTTCCATTCGAATGACCCCTGAAAACCCTGTAAGACAAAATGGAAATTTCATATCTATATGCAACATCATAATCATGTATACAATGCATAAGAACACATGCAATTAAAATCAGGGTTTAGATATCTCCCTTCCATTGTCCATCATTTTCATGGACTCAACCAGCCTACTTGGTTGTCACCTTGTTGTTATATGATGGATTTCCAAACATTATATTTTCAATTTCGTTGGTTATCTTGTTCATACTTAGCATGTAATTCATGTGTTGCCCATTTCTTGAGAATCAGTGGCTTCCCTGCCACCTCAACCAACTTACTTCAGGGCCCCCATGTATGTAAAATAAAGGACAGTTATAAATTCAACGGATAATGTAAAAGGAAAAAATAAGAGAAACATTGCAAAGGCATTAAAATCCATAATTGAAATCATAACAAAAAATCGTAAGCAAAACAACATTGGTATGCATATTCAACAATCATTAAACAACTAATCACAAGCTTAAAGTTTAAATGCATGGCATAAAAATATGAACAAGTAGTCCAAAAATTGACTCCATGTCCCGCGTCGAAACTCCTGGTACTTTTGCCCACTAACCATGCATATACATAGATAGTAAAATCAATTTCTCTTATTTTTCAACTTGTGGGAACAATCTCGTTTCAGGTGTTCTTCCATACAAGAGCAACACCGGATATGTACTCTTTCTTCTTAGTCTCACGAGTGCTTTTTTTGCCATCATCATTTCCTTCTCTAAGGGTTGAACCTGACATATCAATTTTTGTGAGTGTTCCCACAGTTCATTGTTCCAATCTATCAATTTTACTATTGCTTGGAAAGTTTCTCTATCTCTACCTTATAGATCCCGAGCTCAGTTTCCAATTCCATGAGTTGAGCCTTAAAGTCTTATATTCTTCCCATGTGTTGCTAGTGAGACCCATATGTTAGTTCATCACTAATAAAAAAATTAAAATAAATAAATACCATGTAGTTTTTCACATATCAATAGGATTGTTATCAATTATACATCACAGTCAAATCAACATTTACATGAGCTTACTTTCAATTTCAGGAGCACATATGAACATTAGTCATAGTTATCATCCAATAATTACAATTGTTAGCATTCAATATACAATCCATACTGACATAGTTGTGAAATTAATCCCCTTCATCAAGACCATTATTTCCATTAAAATCAATTGTTTAAACACTTAGAAGGATTATTTATTATGACTAGAAGACATAGTATTTGCAACCTCATTAGTATGCACCACATTCTCAACTTCTCACATTCATGGGAAGGAGCATACATCACAAATACTGTAGGAAATTTCAAGTTAGCATACACTCCAAGATCCTAGCCAATTCCTTGATTCTTGGGTCATCCATTTGTCAACTTTTTTATGATAACCAAACTATGCTGTGCAATAGTCTTTCTTTGTAGGCTACAGTCTGATGTGCAAATCGATGTTGAATTTCAAGAGAACTGTGCTTGGCCATAAAAGGTCAATCCTGAGCTTTGATGAGGTGATTTTTCATTCTTACAATTTATCCAAGAAGTCCTCTTCGCTAGATTTTCCTTTTGCAAGAGTTTTTGAAGCCTTTCAACTATTAGAAATATTACGTCTTTAGATTCAGTTTCAAGACAACATGAAAAAATTTGCCTCTTTTGTTAATTGTGTCACTTGAAAATTGTGTTAATAGTTAGTTGTTTTTTATTTGTAAATAAGATAGTATATTACTTGGTAAACTGACAGATTACAAAAAAGGTTGTGTGGGAAAGAACCCAACACAAGACCAAACCGAAAAGCTAGTGCTGGTCATAGCATAGGCTATATTTACAATACTACCCAGACAAAAGAGGGAACATAGTACAAGAGTGGAGCAGAGAGGTACTCTCATTACGACAATTTCAAAATTTGAGAAATCAAAAGCCGAGAAAGGAGAAGAATGACTTATGGCAACTGACCATCTAAATATTGTTATCCTTCGTGATAGATAGATATTCGTGGAGGAAAAAGAACATGCACATGGGAAGAAAAATAGTGAAGGAAGCCGATTGCATCACTCCTGGTTGGTGGTGGTCCGATCCTCATCGAGTTGAATGGGAGTATCTTGAGAGATTCCCTCCTGCAGTGCGGTGATGGCCCAACGACTCGTGGAGGCCCCAAGGTCCTCCTTCTTGATGTTCGAGACTCCCTTAGCAATTGAATTGGCCTTCATTGTCGAATTCTTCTTGATGACAGTATAATTTAGAGTGTCCCAAGTGATAAATTTTCAATGGTAGATGGCTTCGACATACACTACAAAATTTTCAATGAGTTGGTCAATCTTAGTTTCCAGAGTCTTGGAGTGCTCCTCTTATTGTTGCATAGCAAGCCCCATGATGGTCTTCATTTGCCATCATGTTTCAATTATACGCACGTAGAGGTTTTCGCACCTAGGTGAGAGCATGGTCCGGAATTCAAGCGAATTCCGCATCGACCTCCTCCATGGTGACCTCTGTTCAAAGAATATTATCATGGGCCTCTATGTCAGAAATCCACTTCTGAGTTATCGGATTAACCACCGCTAAGGAGCCTAGAGCAACACACCTAGCAGTAGTCTCCGCACGAGTGGTAGGGGTTGGGTCCAAGGACTGCCAACGGGAGGCTGCGCGACTGTGCGCACCTCCCCTACTTGGACAAGGGGTGGAGCCATGCCTCGAAGCCATGAGAGAAACCGAGGGACATGAATGCAAGGGGAACCAGAGAGCGAGGGGACAAATGAGGAGGGAAAATGCAGTGAGAAGAATGAGAGGGAGAAGGGGGAGCGGTTAATTTATAGAGGCCAGGAGGAGGGAGACCAGAATGAGGGAGAGGGGGTGGGAAGGGGAAGCATGCAAATATTTGAGGAGGGGCATAGGAGTAATGAAAGAGTATAGAGGATGAGATTGAGAGATGAGGGACACACAAGGGAGAGGGGAGGTGGCATCGCGGGCTCTAAATATAGGTGAGCCAAGCATGAGTCTGTACTCAGGCGTCCTCCACCTGTCCTTCTCATTGAGCAGAAAATACATCTTGTAATGATGAGAAGTACATGAACAATTTTTGTTCAGTGGAGTAGTTATCTTCTTCATTAATTGATGCGCATTGCTGACAGAGTTCTCCTTCCTCCAATTCCTGCCACGCTTGAGACTTCATGCGTAGGGTACCAACAATACCCTCATTTGCAAGTCTTTCCGCGAATTTATTTCCTTCCCTTCAAATTGCTTGAAAGTGGAGGCCTACCATGCTGTCAATTCCTTGCTTGATCCGTTGTATTATTTTTTTTTAGGTGCCAATTTTCCGATATCTTGTCGACCTCGATACCCTGCTGAAGTTTTTTGCCAATTTGGGTAGCTAGTGTGGAGTCTCCTTCAACTATCAGAGGACTGAGGTTTAGGTTGTGCGCTATAATGATGCCATGTCCCAGGGCATGAAGTTCAATGACATTGTTGGTGGCTGAACCTATATTTCCCTCATAAATCCAAATTATCTCACCTTTAGAGTTTTGGAAGACCCCTCCAAAACCTGATGGGCCTGGATTCCCCTTGTGCAATCGTAGTTGAGCTTGAAAGTCCCCTGCTCTAGCGGCCGCCACATGTTATTTTTATTATCATGACTGGGGAGGGGAGTGACTTCGTGGACCTTGATATGAAGGAGATCCAACATTGAGAGAATTCTCACTTTGTGGAGGATGGGAGGGGCTTTGATAGTTTGAGTGGATAGAGAGGTCACTGTTTCACAAAGCGTGCTTTTGATATTCGCGGTAATGAATTCCAACTGGATGGAGAGGCCGTGAAATATTCTCATGTTGCGTTCCTTCCACATAGCCCAATAGATCAAACCAGGTAATAAATTCCATGCATGGTTAACCAGAGGATGGGGGGAATAGACCATTCTCTAGTTCACGATGGTGCTTTGAATGGAAGAGGGGTCCGATCAGAGCTGTTAAAGACCAAAGAAATCTAATTCCATTCATTGGAGGCAAATGGGCAAACATTTAACAGATGATTGGGGGTTTCTTCTTCTTGTTGGGGGAGGGGGCATCTTGAGGGGTGAACAAAGCCTTTTCTTCTTAGATTGTCCCACGTTAAACTTTTCTGCACATGACTAACCAAAGGAAGATAGAAATTTTGGGCCAGTGCCTCCTATCCCAGATTTCATTCCATTTCGGATCTGGTTGGAGTTGGTTGTGCTTTGCTATGTATCTATAGGCTTCGCTTAAGATGAAGTGTTCTGCTGATTTTTTCCCCATCTAAGTTTATCCTCAATAGAGTCAGGGAGTATTTGTCTTATTTATAACTTTGATGATAGGTCCAACCAGGTTTGGGGGTCCATATGGGGTCCATTCTTTGTGATTGATCCACTTTCTCCATCTATCATTTTCTTCACTTTTTCCCCAGTACTGGTTGACTTTGATCTTCCCTCTGTTTTTCATTTCAGCCTTGATATTTTTATAGTGATCTTGATCAAGTTTTGGCCTTTGTTACCAGGCATAATCCCAGAAAAGATCCTTGTTCCCACTGCCTATTTCCCAAAAATTGTCTTTGAATGATGTCCCTATTCTCCCAAGCTTGATTATGGATGACAGAACCTTTGATGTTTCCATTGAGCCTGATGATTTTATATTGCGTTAGGGAGGGAGTGTACTTTTCTTTCCAGAGGGTGCCCCAAGGGGAGTTGTAGTTAGCAATCCATCTCCATAGGTTTTTTTCTCCCAAGGCCTTTCCCAGGAGGTCTATATCTCTAAGACCGAGGCCACCATCTTTTTTGGGTTTGCAGATTTTTTCCCAAGCTACCAGAGCCCATTTCTGTTTGACCTCTTCTCCTCTCCACAAGAAGTTCCTGATTTTGATTGAAATCAATTTTGGGGTTGCCAGAGTTGAGTACATGTATAGCAGGATGTCTTGATGGATAGATTTAACCAAGATGAGACGATCAACAGAGTTTAGAGATCCGAAGGTCCAATTGGCCAATCTTTTCTCCTATTTGTTTATCAGGTTCTCCCAACTGGCACGGCAGGGAGGCCTATCTGTAAGGGGAACATGAAGGTAAGTAGAGGGGAGAGAGCTAATAGGAATGGCCAGGAGTCTGGTGATGATCCTGCAAATGGGCGATAGAGTGTTAAAGAAAAACTAGTTGGATTTAAGGGGATTGATGGAGGTGCTAGAAGCAACAGAGAAGTCCATCATCATGGACATGAAAGAGGAAGCCTCTTTGATGGAGGGGAGGCCCATGAGAAGAGTATCATCCACAAATTGCTAGTGAGTTGTAGGGAGGGTAGGGACATGGGGCTGGAGACTAGAGAGCTTATTTTCATGCAGGGCAGCAGTGATAAAACGACTTATCCCTTCTGCCATTATAACAAAGAGGAAGGGAGAGATTGGATCCCCTTACCTGATACCCCTTGTAGGATTGAAGGGTTGCGAAGGTGATCCATTCAAGAGGATGGAGAAGAAAGCTCCTGACACCATGCATGATCCACTTGATGCTTTCTTTGTGGAGGCCGAATGCATCCAAGATCTGTCTCATATAGTTCCAGCTAATTTTGTCAAGGGATTTTGACATATCAAGCTGTATCATCATACCAAGAGTTTTTTGGGATTTGAGAGAATGAATAAGCTCATGAGAGAGGATGAAACTATCCATGATTTGTCTTCCTTCCACATAGCCAGAATGTTGGTGGGAGATGAGGAGAGGGAGGATGACTTTTATTCAATTGGCTAGAACTTTGGAGATTATTTTGTATATGATATTCCAGAGGGCTATGGGCCTGAATTTGTCTGGGGAATCCATAAAGATTCCTTTAGGTATCATAGTTAGAAAGGTGGAGTTGACGGCTTTAAGGACAAACTTCTGAATTCTAGATTCCTCCACCAGGGTATGGACATCCAACTTTATGATAGGTCAATAGGCTTTGCGGAAATCAATATTGAACCGATCCGGCCCTGGAGCTTTTCCATTGGGAATTCCCATGGTCACATCTTCCACTTCCTGGAGGGAGAATTTTCTCAGGATAATTTTGTTATGGTCCTCCGTGAGGATTTTGGGAATATTCTTTGTGATATTTTTGATATCTTGATTCTAACCATTCCTTAGCTCTTTGAGAAAAGAGCTGAAATAGTTAGCGAGCTCTATTTCCAAATCCTCTTGAGAGTGAATGAAATGACCCTCTTGGTTGTTCTGTTATAAACCTAGGGGGGGTAATATGGGGTACCGAGGGAGGTACCCAAGGTAATAATGTAATAATGGGATGGGCCATAGTAATAAATAAGGTGGTTAACCCATGTCATGTAAGGGACCACGAGTAATTAATAATAATGTAATGGGCCCATGGTATTAGTTGATGATATGCGTAAACCATGGTAATGATGCATGGTATTGTATGTATGAGGCCTATATAGAGGCTAGAGACTCCACATGGAGAGATATGAAGAGAAGTATTCTTGTATGAACATGCATATGACTTGTGGAGTATTCTCCTTCCTTAAGGAGTGAATGTATGGTGTTGCCCTACCATAAGGGTTTGATAATAAAGAAGCTTTTCTATCTATTTCTATCTTATTCTTGGGTTTATTTGCATTGTCTCATACTTTCTGATCAGATCTATGATGTTTACGGGTTAGATATACAACAAGTGGTATCAGAGCTACAACAAGTGGTATCAGAGCACTTTCTTGGGCATAAAAGTGGAGATTTTTTTTTTTCATTTTTGCAGGATTTCAAGGGCGGCAAATTTGCAGATCAGATCTGTATGTTTTGGTTCAAGATCTGCAAAATATGATTGCATATCTGTATTATATGTGAAAAAATACCCGATTTCAAAAAAAAAAAAGTCAAATCGGAGTCCGGATGAAGGAGATATCGCTAATTTAAAAATCAGTAGAGTTGTAGACAATTTTTCGTGGCAGCGAATTTGCGGCGCAGATCTAGACCTCTTGGCACCAGATCTATAAAATATAATTGTATATCTGGATTCTTTGTGGAAAAATACCCAAATTCACAAAAAAAATCAGTTGAATCGGAGTCCGGATGAGGGAGATATCGCCGATTTAAAATCAGCTCTTTTTTCAGAAATTTTGGGTGACGGCGGGA
>APFE030474001.1:0-34820 GCA_000404065.3 Pinus taeda | reverse complement strand
GTTATATACCTGGGGGGGGTAATATGAGGTACCGAGGGAGGTACCCAAGGTAATAATGTAATAATGGGATGAACCATAGTAATAAATAAGGGGGTTAACCCATGTCATGTAAGGGACCACAAGTAGTTAATAATAATGTAATGGGCCCATGGTATTAGTTGATGGTATGAGTAAACCATGGTAATGATGCATGGTATTGTATGTATGAGGCCTATATAGAGGCTAGAGACTCCAAATGGAGAGATATGAAGAGAAGTATTCAGAAGTATTCTTGTATGAACAGGCATATGGCTTGTGGAATATTCTCCTTCCTTAAGGAGTGAATGTATGGTGTTGCCCTACCATAATGGTTTGATAATAAAGAAGCTTTTCTATCTATTTCTATCTTATTCGTGGGTTTATTCTTGTTGTAGCTCTGATACAACTTGTTGTAGATCTAACCCAAAAATATATGATAATATAAATAAACCCAAGAATAACAAGATCTGAATAGATAAAAAGCTTCTTTATTGATCAAACCCTTATGGTAGGGCAACACCATACATTCACTCCTTAAGGAAGGAGAATACTCCACAAGCCATATGCCTGTTCATACAAAATACTTCTCTTCATATCTCTCCATGTGGAGTCTCTAGCCTCTATATAGGCCTCATACATACAATACCATGCATCATTACCATGGTTTCCTCATACCATCAACTAATACCATGGGCCCCTTACATTATTATTAACTACTTGTGGTCCCTTACATGACATGGGTTAACCACCTTATTTATTACTATGGCCCATCCCATTATTACATTATTACCTTGGGTACCTCCCTCGGTACCCCATATTACCCCCCTAGGTATATAACATGTTCAGAGCCATAATTCTGTTGTTCCTCCTATGCTGTATCATTATTTTGTGGAAAAAGGCCGTGTTCCTTTCCCCACATTTCAGCCAATTTATTATGGATTTTTGTTGCCACAACTTTTCTTCCTGAATGGCTCTTTCATCCCAACTTTGTTGTAGTAGTTGTTCCTCTTCCTTACTAGTCTCTGTTATCCTTTCTTCAATTATGGTTTGTTGAAGAAGTTCCAATTGATGGTCCAAGTTTTTTTTTATCCGTAATGATATTGCCAAATGTTTCTCTGTTCCATTTTTTATTTCCTCTTTGATATGTTTTAACTTTTGTTGGAAAGTATACATTTTGTTTCCAGTTCTGATGGGAGAGTAAGTCCACCATTGTTTCATTTTTTCCATGAAATCCAGGTGATTCAACTAGAATTCCTCAAATATAAAAGGCTTATTCTTTAGAGTCATGGAAATTTGAATCTTGAGAGGGATAGGCCAGTGATCAGAGCCTGCTTACGGAAGGATTCTCACCTCTGTTCCCCAGGAGGCAAGATAGGTTGCCTCATATAGGAGGAAACATTCTAAACGAGAGGCTATTTGACAGTCTCCTACTCATCTGTTATTCTAGGTGAATAAGCCATTGCTAGTGGGAATGTCAATGAGGTTGAGGTTTTCTATGGTGGTAAGGAAAGCCTCAGAGTCCTTATCTAACTTTCAGATTCCTCCTTTCTTTTCAGGTAGGTTAGTTATCATATTGAAATCACCTGCAATGATTTTGATGGGGTGGTGTAGAGGGTCAAGGAAATTGGATATGATTTGGAGCATTTTGATATGGTATATCACCTTGTGCGGGGCATAAACATTGGTTATACTAATGGTCTTGGTGGTGCCTATGATTCTCGGGACCACTGTTAAGGAAAGGTGAGTGGCCAGAGAAGATATTAGGTCGAGTTTGGAATTTTTCCAAAAAGTGATAATGTCCCCTGCCATGCCAATAGTCGTATTAGCCAAGGAGTTGTAAGGCTTGAAGCACGAGTTGATAAGGAGGGGAGGGTGAGTTGAGTCTAGTTTTGTTTATTGAATGAGGAGGATGTCAGGATGATCGAACATAACTCTTCTTTTTAAGATGCATTTTTCCCAGGACTGTTAAGTCCCTTTATATTCCAAGAGATGCAATTCATTGACATGGAGATGGGTATAGAGATAGAGCCTTTACCTTTCCTTCATTGATTAGCTTGGCTCCCAGTTCTTGAAGGAGCTGACTGGTGGTCTTTCATCCTTGCTTCCTGCTTGATCCTTTGAGGTTGAGTCTTTCCATTGGGATGTTGGCTAATATGCCTTTTGAAGCTATATTTTCTTGTGTTAGTTGGTGGGCTTTGGGTTTTAATTCTTCCTGGAGAATATAAGCTCCTTCAATTTTTTGGAATTGTTGTTCTAATATGGCATTTATTCCTTTTTGTTTCATTCTTATGCAATCATTGCAAGGTCTACCCCCTATAGAGCTTCCTCTATTGCATTTTCCTCTAGTGTTTCCTCTGTTTCTACTTACTACATTTCTATATCCTCTAATTCCTATTCTTTATCTCTGTTGGTATTGCCTGTATCCCTTCATCTTGGTCACTGTCTACTAGGTGCATTTTTCCTCTCCTGCTTCATCTGCTATCATTTCATTAGGGTTCCTTTTCTCTTGGTTATTGTTCAGTACCTTGAACTGATTTTGACTTGCTTCTTTGTATAGGTTCTTCTTGGGGATAGCTTTCTTCCTGTTATTCTTGTTCTTGGAGATTACTTTAGTGAACCCTTTGCTGTCTTTTTGTTTATTTACTTGCTCTTGTGTTTGAGGGGTTTTGTTCATGGGGAAATATCAGAAAATATGCCCATGCATGTGACACTTTCTACATCGGAAGGGAATTTATTCATAGTCTATACTTTGCAGCCAGACTTCATCCTTGAAAATTAATTTGATTGCTTCTAGCAGGGCACCAGAGATGTCTATATATACAAAGATTCGGGCATAGGAAACATAGTGACCCATTCTAGTGCCTTCAGACATTTTGATGTACTCCCCCAGCTGGTCTCCTATACTTTTTAAGACTGAAGGAGCCCAATAATCAATAGGTAAGGAGTAGAGGCGTACCCAGGTTGGAACCCTAGTGAAATCCTCTTTTTCTGGTGTGAAGTTCTCCCTCCAAAATCTCATGTATAAACCGACTGAATTGTAGAAATAGGGTCCTCCTTAAAAAAATATGTCTTTGTCTTCTAGGAGGTCAAAGATGACTATGAAGAATCCTTCAGAGCCAAGCTGAAGTCTGATCTTCCCTTTGGGTGTCCATTTGCTCTGAATCCGCCTGTTCAGGGCTCTTTCAGTTGGCCATATTCCCATGAACTTGCATATAACTGTCTGTTCCTGCATGTATTCTCTATATTCAGCTACCCCAGGGTCCTGGATTTTTAGTTATGGGATTTTCTTGGCTTTTGGATTATAGTTATTCTTGGTCTTTTTCGCTTTATCTTGTGGATACTCTTAAGATTGTGAAGGATTGACGTTGGCAGGGAAGGGCATATTTGCGATCTTGCCCTTGTCTACCCGAGTATCCTTGGTTGATCTTTTCACTGTGTCTTCATTCCTTTCTGGCAGCTCCTTTTGCTATGGATGCTTAGTTTCTTCTTTGTTAGAGCTTCCTCCTGGTGGCGTACAAAAGTCAGAGCTAGAGCAAAACTTTGTGAAGAATAAGCTTGATGTGGCAGTCATCTAGAGACCATATCCTTGAAGGAGCGAGTGCTAGGTTGTTGAAGAGGATCTGTCATGGTGGGCAGGGCCCCGAAGGCTAGAACCAGAGGCACCTAGGGGAGATTGTGGAGATCGCACAAAACCCTAGTGTGTAGATCCACTATTATTCCTAGGTGAGTTGTGATCCTCTGAACTGTAAATTTTATTGTTAATAATTAATAGTTGTTGAGGCCAATAGTACCAAAATTTGAAACACAAGGAACATATCTTCAAGCGAGAGTTAGCAAGAATCATATCCAAAATAAGGGTAACAATGGTAATGAGTTTCCCAATAATCACTAAACGCAAACGAAATATAGGTTCTATAGTAAGTATTCAACAAATACATATGCTCTAGTCCACATGGGGTAGCTCAAGCGGCAAGGGCCGTGGAAATGAAGTCTCACTGAACCGGAAGTCTTGGGTTCAAATCTTGGGCTACCCTTCCCCCGTTGAGGGGTACTTAATGGACATGTAAATCGGAGAGTCCTGCCCCAGCTTACAAAAAAAAACAAATACATATGCTCAAATTACAAGCAAGTAGATTCATCCACTCCTGACCATCATTGTAATGATCATTTAGTCTGGTATGAATGCCCAATATTCACCCCAACGCCAATGAATCCAATCTCTCTGTGGTCATACATGTCAATTTTTTTGGTGGATACATATCAAGCCACAGTGAGGATGTGGGTTCTTAATAGGCATGAAGTTGTGTTTGATCTCAAAAGAAAATCATTTTTAACAAATAAAACATCTATGATGGACCATATTTGTATAGTGTGTTGAGAAGGAAATGCCATGTAAAAAAAAATAAAAAATAAAATCTCAAATTCAATGAGTTGAATGAAATTTACATAGGGAGGAAGGCCCAAATTTCGAAAACAAGATAGGGTTTCGAACTTGAAAATAAAATTGCCAGTAAAGGATAGTGTTGAGAACCAACCAAACATAGCTATAATAACATATGCAAATAATATTAACAGTATATATATTTATATTTATTTATTTATCTTAGAATTGGTGAAGCTCAAAGCTCAAATGAAACCTGGTGAGGAATCTATTTCTCACTATGTGTCTTTAGAGATCAGTACCACTAATGATCCGTTAATGAAAAAGGTATTATAGACTATGTGTGAATTTGCTTATGTTACTTATTGCAATGGATCGAAAAATTACGAATAACATAAACACATAAACAAATTGAAAACACATCAACACAACCAAATTTATTAAAGGAGTTCACCAGACTTCCTAGCTACATCTCCTGGTCCTTTCGCTTCCAGTGTTTACCTCTATATTTTGTCTTCAAATTACTGTTACAGGTATGCGCTAAAAAACAGAGTCTCAAATAAGAAAATGGATCTCACCACTGTGTTCAGCATGAGTTTTCGAGTCAAAACGAGTATAAACTCGATTGTATTTTGCCACTATGACCTCCAGACTCCGAATGGTCCCAAAAGCACATTAGTCCACTCTTTCAGTGATATGGTATTGATATACCAGGTATAGTTGCAAAACTGTGGTGAACATGGAATAATACGATAACATTAAAATCAAAGGATAAACCAAAGGACTGGCGGGCGTGGGGTTGACCCCGACCTTCCGGCCTTTTCCTGGCGGAGATCCCGATACCAAACAATCCAACGGTTATCACGTCCCTCACTCGATCCAATGGCTAGTGCATCCTCCACTCAATCCAATGGCTGTCACGTCACCCGCTTTCCAACTAGCTTGATTGATCTCCACCATTGATCCATCCTGCTCGATCCTACGACTGTCGCATAATATCGCACTCCCACTAGCCTGACGGTTAAGACTTCGAAAGCACGCGAGAAAAGTTGTTTTGGTGTGCTATGTGTCGATCGCTGAGTGTAATCGCGTGAATTTTCAAAAAAACCATTCACCAACTTTAGGGCGCGAGAGATACCACTTAGCAATTTCTTGCCGGAACTCAAAGAAGTTAAACTTCTTTTGAATGACCACATTGCGTTTGTTTGAACTATTAACCTGCTTGTATTTTTTGATGCGATATGCATCAATCTCCTCTGTCCAATGACTATGGTGTGAATCAATCACAAATTTCCATGTCACCTTCTCTGCTAACATCATCTAGAACCTGTGACTCATTCTCGGGATGCTGACGGAGGCATTGACTGTTTACCAAAATCTTTGATTGGCTCTAATTTCTTCATCCAGACTCGGATTTACACGCCGTTTGCACCATTGGATTCGTATCAACGAGCACTTTGAATTGATCCCATTTTGATATGGAGGCAAGACTGAATCCATTTTGGATCAACTAGGACTCTTAAAGTATTAATAAACGAGTATTTTTATTGCAGAATTGCCAAACCCTGCCCGCCAATATCAAAACCCCAATGGTTAAGATGATGGATCTGAGGCAATAACCAAAGACAAGATTTTCACATGCAGTGGGTTGGATAACATGCTTTGATTACATGTTGCATCAATTAGCACAAAGATCAATTTCACCTGATGTTCCTTTGAGTATTGCTTGCCTAACCAAGTGCAACTTCAGCAGTACCAATATTGTTATCCAAGTGCATAACTTAGTTTGGTGCATGCATAAATCAGAAGAGAACATGAATCTTACAAACATTAGAAAATTGAATTAGTTGGGTGCAAGGGCAACAAGAATTCAAGCACATCTAATTATGAGTAAACTACAATGAGGTGGATAGACCACTCAATGTAATTGTTTATCAAACTGAATTCTTTTGGAATAATCTAGCAGTGCTACAATTACTCTAAACATTGGTCGATGATATTCTTCAGCCATTCACAGGGTTATACCTATTACCCTAGTATTTGCAGAAGGTTTATGAGGAAGAGTAAGGGGTAAATGTTAAGGGTCGGGGGCTTGGTATTGGGAGAATAATGATTCAAAATTCGATAGAGGAACATGAAGAATTTATGCACTTTAGAAAATCAATAGGAGATACAAGTCAAGGGGTGAAACGTATTCCTTTATCGACAACATTAGATGAAGTAGCATGAGATATTTCACATGCAAGGGAAGGCACAATGTAGTGTGGACACTTTAATTATTGGTACATCTTCGCTATAATCTACTCACCAACATTCCCTGTTTCTTGCTCTAGTCTATAAGAGAATGTCTATTAAAGTTTGAAATTGTAAAGTTATTGCCCTTGCACAAATGGGTTGATTATATTGATGGTAAGTGATTCTTTATCAAGGAAATATTTTGGAGTGACTTGGGAATATGTCACAAGTTTGAACATAAAAGAAATTGATACTGGAGACCATGCACAATGAGGAGGTGACAAGGCCTCCTAACTTCTAAGAGGAGAACTAAGCACAATATTTGGAAAACTAGTACAATAAAGTGCATAATAACTCAACAAGAATAATAAACAATAGCTAAGTTATCATGAATTGATAAAGACATACTAACATTTTTAAATTTTGTATATTTTCTAGTCCAAAATGAGGTGTCCCATTATATAGTAGAGGTTGAATCTTTGCCAAGCTTTGGGTGCCCATAGTTGATGAAGGAAAAGGTCAAAAAGTTTCTATAGAGGTGTCAACCCACATAAGAACACACACACATTCACTAAAGAGAATGAGAGACTTCATTCCACCTCTTGGAGGAGCTAGGAAAAGTACCGAGTCCAAAGTGGAAGACTATTTAAAGTAGAATTTAGGAATCACATGAAAAATGAGTCATTTGACACTACAATGACGTTAGTAAGTAATTTCCTCATTGCAAGAAAAAATACCATTTCCTTAAAAACTTAGAGCCAAAATTTTCGGTTTAAGAAAAGGGTTGCAGAAGTAACAAGCATTGGAGGACAACGCTAAATAGATTATCAAGTTGAAATTCTTAAGTAAGAAACATAGTGGAGAATGTGGTTGAAATATTGGATGTTATGTTATTGCTTCCTCCTTAATTTCACTGTGTATACACTGGCTGTGCATTTGAGGGAGCTCTAGGTTATTGATTACCCCAAGAACCATGGTAACCATCACAAGAAAACACATAAAATGCACTTTGTTTTGCACATGTGTGAAGACTTCATCAATTAGTCATGTTGTTGTCTCTCTATTAGTAGCTATTAAAGAACATTATTATTATTTTGTTAGATGTGTTTGTCCTATTCATAATTACGAAAATAATGTGCAATATTTTGACACAATGTTTTCCCTTATGCTTCTATTTTTTCTCAGTAGAGAAATTGTAAAATCTATAGTCCTATGCTACCATAGGCTACTCATAGCTTCTCATAGTGGAATTGACATTTCTACTTTCCTTGGTTAGGCATGTGAGGACTCCCTACTGCATAGGACATCAAAACAACCTATAAATGATGTATATCCTACAATTAAACCCGTGTACCTAATTATTATACTCGAACTTATCTAGAAGCCCCATTGCATAGGCATCAAAATAACCTTAAGTTACAACCTAATGACTAAGAGTTTTCTAATTCATCTATCTAAGAGAAGTACTTTTTTTTTTTATCAGCAAGAAATAACTATCCTATGATTGATTTCTAACTAATATTCACAGGAAAGATAGGGCAATATATTATCAATTCTAATTTCCATATCATTGCATGATTAGTTTACATTTCTTTTTTTTTTTTTGTCAAAAGGGGGCATGAGAAAGGGAATTTGTATATATGTTAAATACAACACTTAAAATAGATCAAACTGTAAAGAGAAGATCAAGGACATGAAAAAAAGACTGATATATACTATAGAAAAAATAGTGAATGAGAAACTTGTCCTTCCAACCTTCGAGTAGTCTACGATGACATCCAACATATACCCTAAGTAGGGAAGTCTGATAACTTTTAGGATGTGGACACATCAAAAGGTTAGGCCCTTAATCTTCATCACTCTAGTGATAGAGCCCATTAGGTCCAAGTGTTGAACTTGGGAGCTCTGATACCACTTTGTAGCACACCCCCTTACCTATTGCGATAATTAGGAGGTGGTTACTATGTTGACCAGAACTACAAAGCACCGTTATGAAATGGGGTAAAACAATTCACTCTTTTTGAAACACTTCGACACTAAAAATGAACGTTACCATTGGAATTGTCTCATCGATATGATTCCAATGATATATAATTTCACTGCAATCGAGTATCGGGGTCATAAGATATGACCCATAAATTTTTTGGATGAAATCCTAAAGTGCCATTTGGGCATGCTAGGTGGCACCCACATGGTTCCCACACGGCATGTTTCCTTCATGAATCTTCATACGCATGTCAGCATTATGGCACACCTAGGTGGCATGCCACATCATCCAATATACACATGGTAGCACACCCCACCTACCACTAACCCACATGGAAGTATCATTATATTTACATGTCGTGTATTATATAATATATGCAAGGTTAGATGGGTTAGACCTTCTGTGGGCCCTTCCACTTCTATACGTTATAATTATGTATGTGTGTAAAACATCACATTCATGGCGGTCACATTGAAATTAAATGGTTGCAACTAAATACCAGGACTACCCATGTTGGTGTCACTAGGGGTGGGGGTTTCGCTACCAACGTTTAGCACCAAGTTCCGCTGCAAGATATCTAACGACACCCACCACCCTTCTCCAAATCTATGGTATGCAGGGCCATCTTTGTATTTTGGTACAAAAGACGGGGGAAGTAGGGGGAGGGTCTACTATTGCAACCCCACCGTTGGTTCAAACCCAAATCTCTGTCTTCAACCTAAGTGCCAACACCAAGTGCTCAACACCGGTCATGTGTAACCCCACATGACCTTAACCCTAACACCTAGAATATTCGTGATTTGGTCTAGCGCCTTGTCGATTGATCGCATAATAGTCTTAGTGCCCATAGTTTCCTCATCACACCATGTGAATATCACTCAGGCATAATACCCAACCTAATGTAATTAAGCCTCTTTTTCCAAATTCTTCTTCCTAGTCACATAATTCACCATATCATTGGGGGTTAATGCCTTGGTCATTAGTTCTTTTGAACATCGTGTTAGTGCTTGTTATGATATTTCAAGCTCCTTAATCTGGTGGCAAGGGTTCCCTAAAGCCAAGGGCTATTACCTTGGGAGCCAACCCCTATGTCTGGTACTTTCGCACTCTATTTGCATTTTAAACGATAGAATGTGACCCAAGTTTCAGTTAGAATTTAATTAATGAATGCTCTCGTGCTCGATGAGCTCGAGCCTTTCAACAAGACTAAATAAAGGTCTTCAATATCATATATATATATAATATATTATATATATATATATATATATATAATATATATATGTTATATATATATATATATATATATATGTATTATATATATGTATATATATATGTAATATATATATATATGTATATATATATATATTGTATATATATATATATGTATATATATTCTATGTTTTTATAATATATGTATATATATATATATGTATATATATATATTATGTATATATATTATATTGTATAATATATATATGTATATATATATATATGTATAATATATATATATGTATATATATATATATATATATATATATATATATATATATATATATATATATATTATATATATATATTTATATTTATATAATGAAGTCAACATGTGACTCAAACCTCTGTTAAGACAAACCTATATATATTCTCAGTAGACCCATAACCTACATATATGTTTTGCAACTATTCCAAAGAGAAATACATAACCTCAAGGATTTGAGTATAATTCTCCAATTTAGAGAACCTTAAGGGAAAATAGGACATTAGTTAGGATTCGCACTGGTTAGAGGTTTAGAACTTACTCTATACTACCGAGAGATTCTTACTCTTCCTAATATCAACTAGAGTTGTAAGAGTTCATGTAGGCAAGCAGGGAAAATTACATGTTTAGGCGCATATTCAGACAGTCTAATAAGTGAAATCTAGAGTCCTTCCATTTTACCATTGTTCTTAATAGTCTTGACACAAATATCATGATTGTGTAAGAAATCTATTTAGCTATAGCCAATTAGAGGATTAGCACCCCTTTTAATTAGGAACAATAATTTCCTCTTCGGGGAATTCATCTAACAATAATACCATTGAAGTTTACTACATATATCAACTACAATAATCCTTGCACATAGAATGTTGTACATCATAACATCAAAGCAGGTTAATATCCCAATATTACAACATGAATCTATCATACCTTCATCAGTCGACCTAAGATATGTCAACTTAATAATATTCAGTCGCCTAAGAAAATCATGCCCTTGACACTAATGAGCAAAACATCAACTTCATAACATAAATATGAAACTCGTGACACTAAAAAAACACGATAAATACTTATCTTACAGCTTAATCTGGGAAACTGAGTTAGGGACAACAAATCTCCACCTAACCTTAGACAAGTTGTTGCCACTTTTGCTTATAGTTGTCACCCTCGAACCAGATTCCATAGTTGAGGTGAGGGATTGCTCAAGGGATTAAACTAATTGTTCTAGCTTGAACAAGGATTTGAGAGGCCAACCACCTCCACCACTAGCTAAAATATGGAATTCCACTTGCGCATAGGGACTTTCAAATGTCTGTCACCTCCACCACCAGCTACACCAATGAAGGCAGTGATCCCACTATTGGTGTAACAAGGGAAAAATTGCTCACTACTTCCTTTGAGTTATTGTTCTCAACTCCTTCTTCTACGTTGTGGCTTCCAACACCCTTCAGATGTTGGGTCAAATGTAGGATTCCTGGAATACACTACTTGCCATTGGTTTCATGATTTTCTAGTCATATTTCTTTGTATGCTCCACATTGATTACTCTATTATCTCTGTCACATGTTATCGATGCATCTACACTATTACACACCATGCATTATTTCAAGAACTTCTTGCCACCGTTTATTTCAGCGAAGCATAAACCCTTCATTATGTATCTCCCTCATTACTTGCTATGTTGTGTTCATGCACGTATTCTACTAGCTAGGAAAAAAACATCTACTGCTTGGCTTACTGACGATGAATGTCTCTTCTGTCTATTGTATTGGCTTAGGGTTTTGCACTGATCCTCGTGTTTTTTTGAGCTTCCATATGTTGTATTTTCCTCATCCAAAGACATGTATTCCTCGTTAGATGTTCCTCTTCCCGATGCGTATTCCCTTATCCTCAAGATCTCTCTCTTTGCCTCCCCTTTTTCCTCCTCCTCTCTACATTGTGCTCCCTTAGTCATTTTTCCTATTTGGCCAGTCTTTCCTAGGATAGTGATTCAACACCCGCTGCCCCCTCTGTCTTCGATATTTTTTTCCAGTTACAGTGTGTTATCACAAAAATCCACCCCTGATAGGTTGCTGATCAGGAAGACTTTGAGTAACTATTTCAAACCAACTTTTGGCTGAGGCTTAGCCTCCTTAGCTTGAGAGGGCTCTCTCACAGGGTTAATGATTTTGATTAAAGATATGGATAAATGGCTAACTCTATGGTTTGTGATTGTATATGTTTATAGGTTGAAAGATGAAGGCTGGCTACCATTGGGTTATGGAGTCAAAATATGTTTCAGTACCATAGCAAGATCAACTTAACATGAAGTCAGGGCATAGAGAGTTTTTATGCATCAGCAAAACAAAGATACAATGCAAGGAAACATAGTTTATGAATACATGAAGGAAGTTAGAGCATCATTGATGAGTTCTAAGTAACATGTATTCATACCACTGCAAATAAGTGAAAGAGGAAAGCCATGAGACAATATGACATTAAAAACTCTGTTTGAATCCTAAGTAGTGAAGCCAAAACATTCTACCTAGCATGGAAGTCAAGGCATTATAGAGTTCAAGTGTAGAAATGAAAATATAAAACAGTGAAACATAGTTAGTTTATCTATGAAGGAAGTCAGAGCATCATTGATGAGTTCTGAGTATCATAAGTAAACACCACTTCAATGTAAGTATTGGAAGATTCCACCAAAACAAGAACATACAAGAACTCTTCATTAATCTTGAGTTGTCTACGTAAAACTCTGCGTTAGGTTAAAAATATACACAGTCTGCACATAGAGCAGCAGCTGAGCCAAAAAGTCTCCAACCCTTTGCTAATTCGACTTCTTGCTCTATATATAGCATTTAAAATTAGGATTCCATCATCCCTCATCAAGAGAATTCGAATTTTCCATCAGTGACACCATATTCTAACCTATTCTAACATAAAACAACCTTTAAATGCATTTGACAGCTAACTAGCAGTCCTAGAGACCTAATACAACTAGGAGTGTAACTCCTTATTATGATTACAACAACCTTATCTAAACATTTAAGTGCATTATTTGACAGCTGCAACCTCATGAAGTCGAATTTGATGAAGCCTCCCACGTGGTCACCCAACTGCTGATGACAAACCCTAGAAACTAGGGAACATGTTTCCCTGTTTTTAGGTTTAGATCCTTGAAAATTGGCACGTGGGACAGAGCCTTTATCTCCTCATACATGACACATTTTACGAAACTGAAGGAGGTTTTTGTAGCCCATGTTGTCCAGAACAAAACCTCTCCTGTTTTTTTAAAACATTCCTCTAGCTGTTCAGAATCTGTCCTTGAAAAACACGTGTCAAACAGGAAAAATCCATTTTATGAAATTAGGGTCTCAAGGAAAGATTAGTATCTCCCAAATGAAAACACTTATGAAGAAAGTGATATAGGTTATTGTCGATGGAGATTTTATGAAGAGAAACATCCCTCATAATTCCACAATACTTTTTCCTGTAACCAGAAACTGATCTTGAAAAATACTGCTAAAACCAAAAGACCAAGCTTCACTTTCAGCAGTTTCGTAGCGCAAGTTTAACCATAAATTCCTCCCACCTTAGAACGAATTTGAAGAAAATGAAAGAGGTTTTTGTATTTTGGTATGTTTGGAAGAAAATCCTCTTTCAGTTTGCAAAATTGAGTTCTTAGCTGCTCAGGGCCCCTTCTGGAAGTTGACTAGTAAACGTAGAAAGCAGAGTTTTTTTTATGTTGAAACGAGCTTTTTCAGGGATTTTGTAGCGCGCTACGAAAACTCCTAGTTCAGTGATTTCGTAGCTAGTTTCAAAATTTCTCCAAATGGCTAAACACATGACTTTCAAAACATGATATGGGACCAGTGATAGGCAAGAATAGAGTATTGAAACTATTTTACCATATCAACAAGACTCTCTTTTAGATCTTAGACTCTAAAACGACCATGGAAAGACTAGACCAAGACTAACATCAATCCTTTGCAATCAAAGTGATGTCGAAACACATGGCGAGGCTTTTAGGACATGGAATGAGGCTGAAAACCTTTTTTTGGAAAAGAGAATGACACTTATTTAGATGAGATGACTCAAAACCTATAAGACTATGACTAGAAACAAGGCAACTTTCCAAAGCTTAGAGACAAAGAGTTTAGGGTGATAACACAGTGAGTGGCCAACTCACCCCTGCCTGTTCCCAAACACAATTTTTATTGTTCACTGCATGGCAAAATGTTAATAGTTTTATAATCCTTGTTTTCTTGCATGCATTTACAAGGGCGCACGTTCTTTGTCCTCATTATCTGCTTATATTTTTGAGTAGCCATGTCCCTTGTGCACATCTATCAACCTCCATGGTGTTGATGATTTTTTTAGATTCAACCACACATCCTTTTGAACCATAGCAAGCTAGGCCAGGAATATGGGGACAATGCTCAGTTTAGTGCAAAGTAATTTATAATACTACTTCAAAGTAAACAAAAATGAAAAAGAAAATTAAAACAAACTCAAGAAACTTTACGATATAGTTTACAAAGATAAATGAAGATGTATTTTTGAAGGAGAGAAGTAAGCTAATAATTTGGCAATTAATGCCAAACTCACAAACATATTAACTTTAAATTCATATTCCAAAATAAATATAGGTTATTTCCTTCTGAGATAACATCCAATAAAAAGAAAAACCGTAATACATAGTATACGTGTAACAATTTTCAAGAAAGAGAAAATCATAAGCGTCATAATTAAAACACTAGGTTGTAAAATTATTGCAAGATTCTTCATTGAGAATATGAAGGAATAATGTTCAAATATGTTAACTACGGACTTGGTAGATTAAATGTCTCTAGAAGGGACCTCTTAACAAATAACCAAGTTTATAAGACTGTATGAAACAAATGCCAACAAACAAACAAACAAAACAAATAAATATGAATTGTTGTAGTGAACACAAAAGGCACGGATTAGTATGCTACTACAAAATAGAACCAAAATCAATATTGACAAAAAAACACTGCAGGTATAAATCATCAGTAACTGAAATTAATGATACCTCTGACAACAAAAAATATTATCAACCTCTATCAATGTTGTTATTGAAAAGAAGTCCTATAGATAAATGTCTATAAGTCACAAATATTTGAACATAGGAAAAGAAACAACCTAAATGAAGAATGATACTATATCATACCAATTGTTTTTTTAAGAAGGGGATCCTTGTCTTCCTTTTCCAACCTTATTTTACAATCTTCACTTTTGAAACAATTTTATAACTATTCCTTTAACTCAAAGAACAGGTCTTTAAAATGTAATTAAGGATTAATGAACTAAATGTAAGACAAAAATTTGGGCTCAAAAATGGGTAATGACTCAAAAAAGGGAGGACCCACATCCATAAAACATGGCCATATCATCAAATATTTCAAATGCTTGATTTAATCATACATAAAATAAGCACTCATCACATAAATATTCCAACCATGGAATCAATGTTTGCACCTTCGAATGTAGTGTAGTCAGCATCACAACCATGTCAAAAACTCTGAAAATATTCCCTTTACACACCAAGATATAAATGTAAAGCATGACCAAAATATATCCCAAGTGCATATAACATCAAAACTGTCAAAACCAAATAATATCAAATATGAGCCACCAACATTTCTATCCAAAATTCACAATATTCAATGCATATCATCAAAATATAACCATCAATACACAAAGCATTAAAATTTCTTGTCAGAATCTGGCCAAACATTCACCATTAAAATGTCATAAATTATTTGGAACGAGTAACGAATTATTCTTGGATTTTTCCAAGAATCCTTCCATGGAGAAGTAAGGTCCCTTTGCTTCAGATTGTTGTTGACTTTCTACTTTCTTTGGAGTAGAGGTTGTGGGGTCTGGAAGTGATATTGGATTAACATTATGGTCTAGATCCTTTGCAAAGGAATCATTGACAAGAGAAGTGGGAGGTGGACATGGTGCAACAAATATGACAGTTGAAGGAGTAGCATAATGCTTATGAGTATGACTAGCAGCACTAGGAGAAGGGATGACCTCTTAATGTAAATGAAGAACAAATCTTCCAGAAGGTGAGGAAGAATCATGTGTAGCTGAATGAGAACTAGAAGTAGTATGTGGAATTTTAGAAACATTACCCCAAGCATAATAATCAAATTCAGGGAAATTTTGGATGGGGTTCCAACCATCATTTTCATTCACTTGTGCCTTACCAAGTTGGGGTCCTGCTTGTATGTTGGGATGAGGCATGAGAGAGGGGACTAAATTGTTTTGATAGACAGGAGGAATGCATGATCCGTTGGGACACTAAAGGTTGAGGTGACTAGGTGTGGAAAGTTAATGGAATTCATCAAAATTGACGTTAAAATGGACAAATAAAGGAACTTTTTTTATTTTTGCTAGAATCCTACTAGCGTGGTGGTCTATTCCTCTTTCCCTTGCTTTGGCTCTATCCTTGAGAACCTGATATCATATATGTAAATAATCAAAATATCATTGGTTATTTACAAGATAGGTAAGGATATAACCTACTCATTTCACTTTACAATCACTACAAATCAGCTGTGCTAAATCAAAGATAATTTCTTCTCATGTGTCCTAGGAAAAGAACCAAAAATAGGCCTATAATCAGATGGAGGGAAATGGAAGGATAAAGTTCAAACCAAATAACAACATTGTTTCCTTCAGGAAACATCCATCTTTTATAAACATATACTTTTTCAACAAGGGAAATGCCACAATACCAATTTTTGACATAACAATGGGTTAAAACCATTGCATCTCTTATTCATTTAAACTTTATATTTTGGTGGAAATTTCATTCATGAAATAAAACCCTTGTCATCATTTTTTCTTTAAACGTAGTTGAATTGAGTTAGGGTCTGAACAGGGGTTCATGACTATACAAAGTCTATTTATGTACATGATAATGATGATAAAAATAACATGCAAGAATTGTGAAGATAATGAAAAGAATAGATGAGTTTCACGCGAGGGTTTAACCACATATGAGCTTATGCGCTTTGAAGAGGCTAGTCATGATGAACATTGGGTAACAATTATGAATGAAGAATTGGATCAGATTGAAAAGAATGACACTTGGGAATTAGTTCCACGACCAAAGGACAAAAATGTCATTTGAACAAAATGGGTTTTCAAGAAAAAGTTGAATGAAGATGGACAAGTTATGAGGAAAGAGGAAAGATTAGTATGTAAATGTTATGCACAAGTTGAGGGAATAGACTTCAAAGAGACATTTGTATATGTCGCAAGGATGGAATCCATCAAGATGTTCTTGGCCTATGCATGTTTGAGGAAGATCAAGGTGTCTCACATATATGTAAAATCAACCTTTCTAAATGGAGAATTGGAAGAAGAGATCTATATAGAACAACCTGAGGGAATTTTGCTTACTAACATGAAATATTATATTGGAAAGTTGAAGAAGGAATCATATGGTCTCAAATAGGCTACTGGAGCTTGATATGCCCATATTGACATGTACTTGCATAAACAAGGGTTCAAAAGAGGGAACGCCGATAACAACTTTTATGTAAATGTTGACCATGGCAGTTTGACCATCATTGAAGTATATGTGGATGACGTAATCTTTAGAAGCGATGTTGGCAAGTTAAGTAAGAAGTTTGCAACAAATATGCAGAATGAGTTTGAGATGTCATTTCCTTGTGAGTCGACCTTCTTCTTAGGACTTCAAATATCTTAGGAAGGCAAGGGCATATTTATAGTCAAACAAAACATATCAAAGAAATGTGGAAAATGTTTTAGATGGAAGATTGCAAACCAATTAGCACCCTAATGGTGACTGGTTCAATTTGAGCATATATGACATATCTAATGATATAGATAAAATGATGCATAGATCAATGATTGTCAGTATCCAATATGTGACAACTTCCAGGCCAGATGTGATGCAGGAAGTTGGATAGGTAGCATGTTTTCAAGCAATGCCAAAAGAATCACATGTTGTTGTAGTGAAGAGAATATTTTGATATCTCAAGGAAACAACATATTTTGGCTTATGGTATCCAAAATGAAAAGACTTAACCATCAAAGCTTATACAGATTTAGATTGGGCATACAACGTCGATGATCATGAAAGAACTAATGGAGCAACCTTCTACCTAGGTGGTTGTCTTGTATCTTGGTTGAGCAAGAAGCAATCTTAAGTTTCCTTATCCATAGCATAAACATAATACATATCGACGACTACTAGTTGTACTCAGGTCCTCTGGATGAAACAAATGTTGCAAGATATTTAGGTGAAGTTTGATGAGCCCATTCCAATGTTCTACGACAACACCAGTGCCATAAGAATCTTTTCATGCATTCGAAAAAAAAACACATTCCCATCAAGTGCCACTATGTTCATGAACAAGTTGCAGAGAGGAACATAAACGTGAAATATATTGGCACAAAGGAGAAAATAACTGACATCTTCACCAAACCTTTACCGCGTGAGGAATTTGAGTATCTTCAACAAAAACATGGGATTCTCCCAAGTTCACATTGAAATTATTTTTATCCAGCCAAGCGGACAGGGGGAGCAAAGGCAAGTTACAGGAACACAACAACAAGTAGCTTGTTAGGGGGAGTCACCCTTTTCCATTGATGAAAAATGTGGAGCGAAAAGGAGAAGAAGATCAGGGGCATGGAGTTAGGGGGAGTCATGATCATAGGGGGAGTATGTATGTAGCGATCAATGACCATGGGGGAGATTGTTGAAAATTAGTTCTCATTTATGTCAACCCAAGCGGTATTAGACGATGAACTGCTTTTGTTGACCAAAATGACATGGCAATTCATGATGTTTCGAATAAGGATCATCCTTAATGGATTCTCCTTGTCAAGTTGATTTTGGTGGTATGTGGACGCCATGAGAGCCTTTGCGGTTTGGGAGTTATTCTCATTTGAATATGAAGCCCACATCTTGTGGGGAAAAAACCAAAGATTAATAAGGTGGCAACTCTTCTTTGACCAAGTCAAAATGTCAAGTCATGTGTTTCTTCTCCAACACATAGGAAATTGAAAACATGTCATTCTTGAGGGTTTTCAAATCAAATTTTAAAATCAAATATCTAAACAAGGGGTTTGGGTCCTAAAAGCATTTTATATTTCAAAATTAAAAAACCCTCAAAGGGGTTTTCCCTCCACTCGTTTTGAATTTCAAATATTATCTCCCTCCAAAAGTGCATTTCGGCTATCTCTTAAGGAGACCTATCAAAACATGTTTAAAGGTCTTGATTATTCCTCCTATGTATACACAAAAATGAAAATCAATTGTGAAAGAGAGCTTTGAAATTATTCGACCCTATGGAGGATTTAAAATCAGACAAGAGGCATAATTAGAGAAGGGTTTTGGTTATGGTTATGGTGATAAGGGTCTCTCAATTCTATATATGAACATGATGGAGCTAAGGGTCAAAGTTTTGGTGCTTTCTCTTTGTACAATACTATTACAAACCATTCCATATTTTTTTTGAAGTGAAGTGAATTCTAGATTCCTTGAAAAGGTCTTATGTTCTCTTCGGCCTATAAGAAAGAACTATATTGATGATCTACCACAACTTGTAGGCCATCCAACATTTCATTTGAAGAGGATTGAGGGAGGATTTTGAATTAGGTTATCTCTTGGAAATGAAGCCTTGCATCTAAAGATTCATCATTAAACTTTTCAGTACAAACCTATGATATTGTTATGACCTACTTTCATGTGCATTGTCAAGATTTTACTTATGGGTTTTCAAATCATCTAAAAGTGAAGTTTCTGAGGAATGAATGACCACTAAAATAGAAAGAAGTCACTTAAATTTGTGTATTATCTCATTGTCCTGAATTCTTCAAATAACATACTCATATGGATGTGCTTGTGATAGAAGAATTAAGCCGACAACATTACTTCTAGACCTGAGTAAGACAAAATATAATGGAATTTTGGTGGTGAGTTCTATAATTTAAAATTTTGTTTTGTAATGTTAAGAACCAGTTGCAAGTAGAGTCTGTTTTCATCCATGGTCACAAGTTAATTACGGTATTCCTTACTGTTGTAATCATTGATTCCTACAATCACTATCACAATTGTTATATTTTTCAACTAATGGTACAACTTGAGTACTCTCCTACAAATAAGACACGGTTGCATTGTTTATGTTGAGGATTAAAGCTTCCATTTGTGGTAATTGGATTACATGTGTGACAAATTTATCTTGAACTTTAGAAATATCCCCATGACCTAATCATGACAAAGGTTCAATATACAGTGACATTCTCACTTGTGGATTGTATATATTCCTGTAGTAAGAATATTATCATCAGCAGTCTGGACTTCATTAGCATCATTAAACAATTGTCCGGGCATATACAGTATCAAAATTGCTTCAAGATATCTCACAGGCATAAAATTAGTTCAAATATTCCATTCTCATTAGCGAGGGTTCAGTTAGGGTTTCAGAAATCTATAATAGTCATCCAAGGTTCAACATATTGTTGAAGTGAAGGTAGTTTCAACATCAACTAGTAAGGTGTTCAGTAGCAAGGTTCCATCATTCCAATAGTAGTAAGTGTCTACATCAGTTCTCTCATCTCTTAGTAGTATTGTCACAGTGTATGATTGTCGCATTCATATCATAGTGCAGTAGTATTAAGGGATTCATTTGACAAAGGTCTGATTGTAAGGGTCTTACTATTGGGATTTTCATTATCATTATAAGTGGGTCACCGTCCTTGGTAACAAAGCCCATAATAATTGTAAAACTCATTATCATTTTCAAGGTCATTGGGTGGTGTAGAAGGTGGTTGGAGTCACCTTTAGGTTGTACCCTGAAAACACTTCAGGGTGGTAGGGTGGTGCTAGGGAAAGTTGAAGCTTTCTAGGGTGTTGAAGCATTATTTCAGTAGCTGCTAATAAAACTAGGGTGTTGGATCATCCTTTTAGTTGGAGCTGGAAAATTCAATGCTTTTTTTGAGTACTAGGGAGCTGGGGATTCCCTTTCAGTTGAAGTTGAAGTATTTATGTACTCATAAATTGTTAGAGAAGCATTGTGTTATTTCTCTTGGAAGGGTTTCTACCTAAACATTTTGGTGTCTACTGTCTACTTATTGTTTATGCTTTGAATTTATGTTGAAGATTATTTTTTTGTAAGATTGGTAGGACTACACCTTCATCATGTCCAATACATCACCTTGATTGGAGCAGGGATTTGAACTTGGAACTTCACATCAAACATTGCCTTAATAGAGCACCCAATCACCATCTATCCAAGACCCAGTGGACAAATTGATGTTGAATACTAATTAATGCTCTGAAAAGATTAATGAGTTAGTAATTTCTAAGAAATATTGATTCACTCCCATCTTGGTATTTCCAACAAATCGTATTGGAGCAAAGTTCCTTCACTAGTAGTTTAACAACTGAAAGGAGATCATGGAGTGGAATAATATGGGAATTCCAGTACTTAAAGGGAAAAAATATGCATTTCGAGTTGGAAAGATGAAGGCATATCTTCAAGCACAAGGAATTGATATTTGGAACACTTTGTTTACCAAATACAAGGAACCTTTGACTCACTCTTTAGATGATAATAGTCAAGGATTTTACCAAAGAAATGGTAAAGCTAAAGATGCTTGCATGAATGGTGAGTCAAATTTTGTATATGTCAAGGTGATTCACTACAAATCAATGAAAGAAATTTGAGACAAGTTTCAAAATATATATGAAGGAGACACAAAGGTAAAGGATGCCAAGCTCCAGACTCACTAAGGCCAATTTGAGCAGCTAAAAATGAATGAAGAGGAAAACATTGCAGCTTAATTTCTATGTGTTGATGAAATAATGAATGCTATAAAAGTATTGGGAGAACCAATGGATAGCAATGTAGTTGTCCAAAAGGTACTAAGATCACTTCCAAAGAGGTTTGATGCTAAAGTATCTGTGTTAGAAGAAAGAGATGGTTTAGAAAAATTAAGCATAGACCAATAACATGGAATACTTACAGCTTACGAAATGAGAAAATAACAAGATATTCCATCTAATTGAGAAGCATCATTCACAACATCGAACAAACTTGAGAAAAACAAACAAGAATCAAGGCCAAGATCTAGTTGTTGCGATGACGAATACTCAAATGAAGAAGTTACAAATTTTGTGAGAAAATTGAAAAGATAAACATGTAAATTCAAGGGTAATCTTCCTTTAATATGTTTCAATTGTGATGAGATTGGTCATTTTGCTGCTAAGTGTCTGCATAAGAAATATGACGAAGAAGAAGCACCCAGGAAGGAAAGAAAAGTCAAAGAAGATTCAACAAGTAAGGTAAATGGAAAGGATTTAAGAAAAGCTTTTTCTCTAAATAATGCAGGTCCGCATCTGAAGAAGAAAGCGACAATAAAGAAGAGAATGGAATAGGAATAATATTATTCATGGCTAGAGACAACATGGAGGAAGCTCTTAAAGAAGAGGAAGATGATGAAGAAGAGATGGACAAGATTGAATTTCAAAACGAAATGGTTTGAGTTATAAATGATCTCAAGGTTGAAAGAGGAAACATCAAATCTCTAGAATTCAAACTAAAAGAAGTAAAAGGACATACTAGAAGCCTCAATAAGAGGAATGAAGAATAAAATGAAACCATCATCAATGTTAAAGTGCAGTTGGAAGAAGCTCAAAAATTTGAAGAATCGCTCATAAGAGAATTATAAGAAAGCAACGAGGCAGGGGAAGATGTTGAAGCATAAATAGTCACTCTACAAATGGAAGCACATAAAAGAAATATCCAGTAGAACTTTGTAAATATCTCTAGAGCATTGGATGAGCTCATCAACAGTAAAAGGGAACATAGTGACAAGAGAATATTTGGCTACAAGGAAACATTCATAAAAGGTTCGACCTCTTCCATGACAAAAAAAGGAGATGGACATAAAACTTATGCATAAATTACTAGAAGATCTATTGAGAAGGAAAGAGGTTTCCCAAAAAAACAGAAGGTTCAAGATCATTAAAAGGCTCTTGGAGAATAATAACACGAAGAAGGTCTCCCCCTCTCAAGTATCAAACCATATTTCTTGGTGTTTGTTTTTATTGCAGAAATTTTGGACATAATGTTGTAAATTTCCAGGCCTATGATAGGAACAAAAGTAACTTTGGAAGATCTTTCAAGAATGATTATCCCAAAAACTCTTGGGAGGGTTACAAGAAAAATTGCAATAGGTTTGGATATTTGAGCCATGAAGTAGAATGCCATAAATGCAACACCTTTGGACATTTTACTAAAAAGTTGAAGATTAACCGCTCCCCCAAGAAAATCACAACAAAATCAAAATGCTCCTCCAAAAGTCTGGAAAAGGAAAACAAAGAGTTGTGCACTTGCCCTAAAATCTTAAAGAAATAAGAATGTGTGGTATGTTGATAGTGGGTTCTCAACACATATGATCAATGACATAAACAAATTCATATCTCTGAAAGAAGGAAATGATGGAACAATACCTTTTGGAAATGATGGATCTGCAAACTTTATAGGAATAAGCACAGTCAAGCTTGAAGGCAAAGATGCTACAACAAAAGATGTGCTTCTCATTGAAAATATGCATCATAGTCTGCTAACTGTAAGTAAAATGTGTGATCAGGGACACATGTTGCTCTCTAACTCAAATAATGTGAAATAATGAGAGAAAAATATGGCAAGCTAGTAGCTACTAGAACTAGAAATCTAAACGACATATATACTTTGGACGAAATTGTTAAAAAGGTTATTTCTTGGAGAAATAATATGAATGTTGGCTTTAGAACAGACAGATAGGACATATAAATTTTGAAAACTTTGTCAGAATCAGTAAAAAGGAGGTTGTGAGAGAAATGCTACATATTTCAAAACATACCATCGCTACATGTAAACATTGTAGGCAAGGAAAACATACAAGAGTTGAATTCAATACCAAGGAACATTCCATGTCAAAACCATTGGAGGTGATATACACTGATCTATGTGGACTGATGAAGACTAAAGGACTAGATGGTGAACAATACATCATGCTAATGATTGACAATTCTACCAAGATTATAGTAGTTAGTTTTTTGAAGAAAAAGTCTGAAGGGTTTGAATGTTTCAAAATCTAAAAGGAAATGGTTGAAAATGAAACTAATTTGAAGATCAAACGTTTGAGATCAGATAACACTGGAGAATCTACATCCAAATAATTTCAACACTTCTGTGAGGAACATGGAATAAAAAGACAGTTCTTAGTAGCTAGGACACCACAACAAAACATAGTCTTCGAAAGGAAAAATAGAAAAGTATAAGAAATCGCTAGAACAATCCTGAATGATTCAAAATTGGACAACAAATTTTGTGTTCAGAAATTTGATACAACAATGTACATTTTTAATAAGGGTTTACTTAGAAACAATTGTGACAAGACTCCATACGAACTATGGAAAGGAAGACCAACAAATGTCAAACAATTCAGAAACTTTGGAAGAAAATGCTACATTAAAAGGGAAGATCCAAAGACCGAAAAATTTGAATTTTCGGTAGATGAAGGCATTTTTTTTGGTTACTCAGGAAAAAGTAAAGCATGCAAAAGTTATAATCAAAGGATCAACAAATTATTTGAGAGCATCAATGTAACATTTGATGAAGTTAGTAAACCAAAGGTTGAGCAAGGAGGCTCATTCTCAAGCGAACCAAAGACAAGAGAGGAAAAGGTCAAAGAGGAAGAACTGTTGAAAATGCAACAAGATGATGGAGCTTAGTGAAAAGAAGTTGCCTTCACTAAGTGTGCCAGGAGGCTATTTTTGGCGCAAAGTCTATTTTTAGACATATGGATCATGGTCTATGAGTTGCAGGATGCTATTTGTGGATGATTGGTCATGTTGGTAAAAATAGATGGACTTCTATTTTTAGACATTTGGGCAGAGTCAATTTTTAGACTGCCAGGCCAAAAATAGAACAGTCGAATATTATTAGCTCTTAATAATATTTGGATTATAAACATTATCTTATCCTCTTGGAGCACTTCAGTTCGAGCTACGGATGTGGCACATGCAGCTGCCAAAAGGAAATATGTGTTTCTTATGGGTTACTTGAGCTATTGCATGGAGGAATTCAGTTAGGACTTCAGTGGTTGAGTTCTGTGGAGTTGGATCAGGAGTTGATGGAGTTGTGTTCAGTTTGACTTAGTTGAACTAGTTGTATTTAGTCTAACTGATAAATAGACTAAGTGATGAGTGGTGTGAATTAGTTATTAATTAATTCACTAATTATTAACTCATAAATCAACTGAGGAATACATCAGTTGACTTAGTGCATGGACAGTTCAATGGAGACAAGTGTTAGAGGTGAGTGAAAGGGCAAGACAACTGTCAGTTGTGACTATAGTTGTGCATGAGATTTGCACAATCAGTGGGATTGAGTTGACAATGAGGATTGTGTGGTATATCCAAGGGAAATACGAATTTGGATCATTCATTCATCAGTATTCTCATGCAGGATTGCGTAATGGAGGCAGGCAAGCAGCGGAGGAGATTTGAACCTGTGATTGATTCAAATCTAAGCTAGTTTGTGTGTAACAGGTGGAGATAGTACTAAGTACTTGTGAGGAGTATTGTACTATGTATTGTTACACATTCTCAATCAATATAATATATAGATAGTTGGGGTTTTTAGCGAGATGCTTTCCCTAGGAAAATACTGTGTTGATATGTGTGATTGATGCTTCTATGTGCGCATGTTATGTTTATGCTTCTGTAAATTGATGATCAACGTAGAGGAGGTTATGTATTATGCATGTATTCCGCAATAGTGTATAATCGGGATAATCTCTGTGAATGTGTCATATTATTCAAAATTTCTACATTTTGGTCATCATTAAATACACGAAAGTTAGTTACATTATCAGGCACAGATGGTTTATAAATAATTTCTATAGAACCTCCATATTTTAATGGTGACAACCTAGTAGCTGCATTAGCTAGTGCGTTCACGGCAACATTATGAACTCTAGGAAGAGAATTGATGTTAAATTATTTAAAAGATGAAATGAGACAACATACCTCTTTTTGGTAGTTTTTCATATTAGGTGAAACACAGTGAATAATATTTTGTACCTGGCAGGTAACAATCTCTGAATCACCAATTACCTTGAGCATTTCTACTTTGAGGTCTATGGCCTTTTTTAACCCCAAAATGAGTGCTTCGTACTTAGCAATGTTGTTTGTGCACTTGAACTCCAAGCGGCATGATAAAATATACCTTTTATTTCAAGGGCCAATAAGGATACAACCATCTCCAAAACCTTCTTGAGTCTGAGAACCATCAAAATATGACGTCTAGATGTCAATAACTATTGGGTTAGTTCCTACACCAATACTATATATACTATGTTACAAATTCATTAGTGCTGATGAAGGATATCCAATTATGTATCAGATGGTACAGGGGATGGCTATGCTTGATAACATCCATGCTCGACCTTTAGAAAACAATTTTCAAAAATGGCTTATGCAAAGTTGATCAACTCATTGTGTCCTTCAAGTCATGTCACAGTATGTTTCATATAATGTTCATTATCTACTCAAATCTGATTGTTTATACCCTTACAAGGAAGCCATAAATGTGTCAAGTCTATAGAAAAGTACCCTTGTAGTTTGGTGTGTTGAATTTCCACGACCTTCAGTCTAGGTTAGAGTCTTAAAATCACTGACGTTACCTAACCAAGCATCTCAACCATAAACTACTTTACACATCGAAAATATAAAGCAGTAAATCGCACATGCATAACACATAGACAACTTTTTAATTTTTCAACCCAACTTCGTTATATTAACAACATATAATACAACAATATAGGGCACCCATACCAGGGATAATGGCCCTTAGTACAAGATAAAAAACTGGGACTTGGTGTCGTTCCATCGACAACCAAGCTGTCCTCAACAAGATACTCTGACCATCTGGTTGATGTTACACACTCTCTCATCTCCTCTCAGTCATACCATGTACCTGCCCGGTCCCACGGCTCCCAATCTGCAGCTCCTGCCTCTATAAATGCTCCCAGTCCACCTGGCCACTGAATCTCGGCTATCTAATCTACTCATTAGTTGTGCCTTCGTCCATCAAGGCCACAACACATCGAGACTCTTGTCAATTTGTCCACAGCTCCACTTGTGAACAAGTCTCAACTGCACATTGTTGCTCCTCAGCTACTCAGGGACTTCAGCCCACTATGGTCTTCTTGCCCTGCACCATTGAAGATCAACATAGGGCACGGAGGGCTGCCACCTGTCACTGCAAGATGTCCATCTCCCACAATGAATACGGGCTAAGAGGACTACCCATCATATGTTGTAGAAGTCCTTCTCCACACACAAGTCTTGGGCTCCAATCTGCCAATCTAGCAGTCACTTTCATCCATAAAAGTGTTGCACATAAGGCTGCAATACTTCACCCAATCACGGACCAATAATTTCCTTCTTGTCTGCTGCTCTAGGGCTACTTTGGGTAGCCAACGCACTGCCCTCCAACAGAGCTATGACACCCAATACATCATCCAAGGGTCCATCTGCAAAACACCTTATTGTTGTCCTCTTGCCTTCTAATCTGATGTACTTGTTATCACCTCAGCTGCTTGGTAGGCCTCCCAACAATCCATGTGGGATCCTCCAAACAACTCCTAAGGCCTCCTCAAGTTTCCCATCAACTGATCCACGCAATAGTCAACACTTGGACCCAAAAACTACACTATTGGTTCTGCTCCTAGGAAGATCCTTCAGCTCCTCGGAAGATCGTCCACATGGCACCAATAGGATGCGCATCAAACTGATCCAAACATGGTAAAACCTTGACCCAATACATCTCCCAAAACTATTGTTGTCACCACGCTGCACTGCTGCTCTCTGGTTAGGGCATCACCTATACCCTTATTCGTCCACACAACTCAGCAACGAGCCCTCCAAAAGGCTATGGTCTACTCCAGAGAGAATCCTCCACCCCTATGTTGCTCCTTCTAGCCTTGTTTGACCCAAAATACAGCTCTTAAAGGCATCCTAGTTGTTGGCTAAGGCCCGCGGCCTAGCACAAAAATTGTTGTAGATTACGCCCCCCTCAAAACTCCACTAACAACCTCTAAACAACTCAGCTTTTCCCTCCAAATCTGCAACCTTCCCTACTTAACAATCTGCACCCAAGAACAGATCTAATCACACCTCAAAACAACCCAAGACTTCCATGTTGTCACCTACAACACTTCGGTCTTACCACAGAAAATACCCACGTTGTTCTTGGCTCCTCCACCTTGTCCCTTCTTGGCTCCCTTGTTGCGGCTAAGCCTTGACATGAAAATTTAGAGCTCCTTATGAGATGTATTGCCCCTTCTTGGTTGCACTAAAACACTCCAATACACCTTTTATTTATACACATACAAGGTCTCAACAAATTGACGAAGATACCCTTCTATTGGACCGTGTTTACACCAACCCTACATGACTTGGTAACCAATAATTAATTAACCAACTTCAAAAATTCATTTCTCTCTAACGAAAACTTGGATTTGTATGATTCTCGTTGCATTGTAATCATATCGCCGAGCACTATCATCCTCATCCATCACATATCATGTCTTCGTCATGGTTTTGGCCCAAATCACGATGGGTGCAAAACCCCCAAGCTTGACCTCAAGCCCACAAGCCCATTTGTGGCACTTTGACCTCTAACCCTCGAACACCAGGGCTTGGAGTACATCCCAAGCTACACAAAAATCAACATGTTGGACCAATCTCTACTTAGAAGCAAACAATAGGCTTTAGGAACGTCCACAATTACAATATCGATGCATTAGTGAAATCTATTGTTTGATGAGAAAAGAATGATAACATTATTGAGTTCATCAATTTCCTAGCCTAATGATCTATCGAGTTGTATGATTCTGGCATTGGTCTTTTCCCATTTTGCGTTAATATTCTTGGTAAAAAATAGCGACATGACATTTGTGGATACACGAGAATCAACAAGGCGATTATGGACATTATAGTTAAAGATTTCAAATGTTAAAATAAATGAGGGGCAGGTAGTATGAGTACTCAGATTAACAACATTCACCACAGATTCGAGAAGGTCAGAGGACTTACCGAATAAGGCTTGAGATGCAAAAACTTCTTTACCTAATGGAAGTTGTGATGCAAATTCTTGGATGACAAGTTCATGCTATCCTACAATTTTTGCAAGCTCAAAGATTGAAATGTTAACATTGGCCCTTTTCTTATCCTCAATAATATTATAATCAATTTCTTCTTCCTTAGCAGGTTGTGCTAAAGTGTTGGGTGTGTAGCTTTGTTTGATGCCTTAGGAGTGATGGAATTGTTCTTGTTACTCATGGAAGTGTTCTTAGGAGGAGCACTTTCTGACTTTTTTTGAAGATTCTAAGCAAGATTACTAGGCAATAAAATATTTCTCAGCAATTACCTTATAATATCTTGCCCATAAAATCAATCCTTTACTCCACAAATTGTATTTTTTAGCTTCTTGTTGTGGAGGAGCTTCACACATTGGGTTTCATGAACACTTTGTTCATCAACATTAAGTATAATATCCATCACAAAAATTGAGTTACCAACATCTAAATTTTCCTCTGTCGCGGTTGGTTCACTTGCTTTTTGGTCTGCTCAGACTGCTCTTCTGCTAATACAATGTCTACGAAATTGGCCACCATAGCATTCATGTTGTGGTTCCATTGTGGACATGTTTTCTCTAAATGTCTCTCCTAATTGAAAGTACAAAAGTTATCCATGCCCAAGCTTTCAACATTGAACACAACATTGGAGCTTTGTGCAAACTTGGCTAATTGATTATTATTTTTATTAATGAAAGGCGACTTGAAAGACATTAGTTATAGATGCTCCACTTGACCTTATCTTTAGTTCATATACTTCATTAATGAGCAACTTCAAAGACTTAGCCAAGCTTTCCATATCGAGAGAATCTTTCTCTTTGGTTTTAGTGGAGGAGCCTTGAGATTTCTTACCAGTGTCTTTGGAGTCTTTAGAATCTTCCTGATCATCAATATTTCCAATAGAACGCAAGTATTCTCGACAACAATTTCTTCTGCAAATTTAAGGGCCAATGTTTACTTTGCAACTCTTTTAACAAATGCAGAAAATTTAGTAGGCAAGGGAGTAGTGTAATAATATTTGGTGATAAAATCATGCGATTGAACATTAGCATGGAACCTATTCAATAATCGTGTAAATATTTGATTAAAATCCTTTACATTTTCTTTGTCCCCCATCTTAAGATTTTTGAGTTCCCTCAGCAACATGGCAGGAGTTTTATCATCAAAAATTTTATTTAAGAACAATTTTTTGAACTCCCTCCAGCTATGGACTGAATTAGGCGGAAGACTGTGGTACTAAACTAATGCTCTACCCCCGAGAGTGTATGGAAAAATCCTACAAGCAACACCATTGTAATGTACCTCTAACATTCACAAATGCATGTAGAATTCATCACTGTGGTCCTCAACTTTCGTTTTCTTATCAGGATCAAATTTTGAGTGAAACTTTTTCAGGTGCTTAGGCATGCGATGGAGATTGCCTGGAAGAGCAATAGTCCCTTGGGCCATCCAGTCCAATTGATCATCAACCATGTCTTTGTCTTTTATCTCCTCTTCACTTTCTGAATCTAAATAATTTTCTGCTTCACTATTAAGATCTGGATTCTCGTTCGGTTGCTCGTTATCACTTGGTTGTTCATTATCTGTGAAATGAAACTCTTCCCTGTCACCTTCCATATTTTCCTTACTCAGTGGTGGCACGTTCTCTTGATGAATAGATGTAGCTAGATTATTAAGAGTAGCAGTAACTAAATCTCCTATTGTAGAAAACAGAACACGACATTGGGTTGTTTCTTTCTTAGAGTGCTTAGGAAGAATAGTAGAGACAGGAAATATGCCAAGAGATTTTGTAAACCGATGAGTAATAGGTTGAAACTGCCATAGTTCATCATAAGTAACTTCAAAAGCACGTTCTGAGTTTTGATGTGGAGATTCTTCTTTCTCATAAATGTGATTTGGAGTTGGACTCAGGTTATTGTTGCCTTGAACTGAGGTTTCTTTGTGTGAATGAATTATCAACCATATAAAGGTTTCCCTCCTAGCGCTAGAATGTTGAGAGTGCTAGAAACTACCAACATACACAGGGTCTCCCCAATATGAATTAGACCTCACATCATTTGGTATAGGAGCCCCATTGGAAATATGCCTCAGTTGCCACAATCTTAAATATTTTCCTTAGCTGCAGTGGTTAGCATAAGAGAGCAACACACACGTACTTTTGAAAGAGCAAGTAAGTTAGCCTTGTGAAATGTTCAACTTCAATATGTATTAAGGTTGTTTGACCAAGAGGGAGAAGGAAGTGAGTCTTTAGAAGAAAAGTAATAGTACTATTCTAATGAAGACACACACATATACATATGAAATAATTGTTAACCGTCTAGTGAAATAGTTCACATAGACATAACGATCATTAAATAAAATACAACACACATTCAACAAGATGAGCACCAAATCCAATGAAGTACTTCAGTTTCTTTAGTACATAGGAACATAAACACATATTGCAAACATCTACAAAATAGTCCTACAATATTCATGATATATGCATGAAGGTGTGTTGGCTCAACGAGCTTCTATTATTAAGTGAAAGTTCCAAGATACATTGTTGCAATGGAACACCACTAGCCCCAATAGTGGAGCATTAAGCCAGTACTTGCTCCTCAAAAGAACAATTGTCTCTCTAATACCTAATTTGAGAAGCCAAGCTGAAAATTCCTTTCCTTGAGTAATGAGGCTTCTTTTATAACAAGGGGGATGACCTTTCATATCCCCATAACTCTTAACTTACCCTCATGACTCTTGGACTTCTGATATGACCTTTGGACTTCCATAAGACTTTTGGACTTTTCCTAGTAACTCCTTTCAGGTTGAGTGCGTGGCGTAGTTGTAAGAGGCAAGGGTGTATGGTTTGTTCACTAAGGTTGCACCATGCACGAAGGAGGAAGGCCAAGGCCACAAGGAGGGTGCATGGCACGGTTCTAAGGCACAAGGAGAGGCACTACTGCGCACTGAAAGTGTGCAATGCGATACATTGGGAAGGCAGGGTCAAAGTTCGTGCAAGGATGAAGAGTAAGCAACAAGGAGAGGGGTCCTGCTGACTAGGATTGCGCAATGCACAGAAGAGAGAGGGAAGGCTTAGGGTGGTGTAATGTGCATATCCAACTAATAAAGAGGGTCACCACTAGGCTCTAGAAGTGTGCGATGTGCTCTTCCTAACTCAAGGGGAAAGTTACAAGGTCAATAAAATGACTAAGTATAGAAGAGTGAAACATGAAAAAACACAATGAGTTAGCGACTTGAATTAGATCCATGCATCTCAACTCATCAGTAAAACTTAGACAAGACCCAACACTAAGAAATATACATCAAAATGCCAGTTCACAAACACTCTCTAAGTGAAATAGGCAAAACATGAGTGATTGAGACACATAAGTACTGTTTTGTGACCTGAAAGTGTGTGATAGTGCCAAAGTGCACAATAAGTGATCTCGACAATTCGACGACACTTAAGAAGGGACATGGACACTAGGAACATGTATATAGACATAAAATTACACTTGATGACCAAAGCGACACTTCACATGGTAGAGGGTAGGCTCCAAAATTTGAATATAGAAAATTTTGTAGGGCATTGTAGCAGCAACAACAAGACAATATATAATTACTCTAATATACATATATTGTTGGTATAAACAAATGAACTATGAATGAAAAAATTAAAGTAATATGAAATTTCATTGCCTCAAGTGCCAAGAATGAATATGTTGAGCTTTCCCTTGTAAATAATACAATAGGAACCAAATTAGTAGAAGCATTTACAAGTGGAGATATACATAATTTTACATGTTATGATGTTCAAATGCATTAAATGAGGTGACCACAACTAATCAACCTTAATCATAACAAACAGGGTAACAAATCCCTCTAATCTTAGATACAGCCTAGTTGGGTGCACGTTGACTTACTATAAGTTGCTTAATAGCAAAAAATGGGTCAACTTTGATCAGTTAAGATCCTCCAAATTATAAGATATCATTGACATGGATTAATGACCTAGAGTAGGAGTGGTCCAAAAAATCATGTGATGCTACATAATTGGACCTGACACCATGTAGATCAAGCATTTGCAATAAAATAATAGGTCATTGCATAGAAGGGACTAGTTTCACATGTAAATACAAGTAGAATCATGATGAGTGATATGTCTTGGTCATGGGTGAGGGGTCAAGCATGATGAGTGTCATGCGGAAAGAGTTAATCTTGCGGACAAAACCAACCTCCCTAGAAGCCTAAGACTTTCTAGTGACAAACAAGACAATTAAGAGCAATCCTTCTCTAAACATACATTATCATACGAGAAACCAAGTGTTTAAGATCCTACCTGTAGTCCTACGTTGTTGTAGTAGTCTAGCCTCGTCGATCCAGATGAGCTCCTCCTTGACATCGAAACCTGCATTCACTAACAATCAAACGATTACATAGCACCTGAATATCTCATGAAATAAAACATATTCAACATATAGACCAAGGAGTATATGAAACATCTCATTAATAACAAATTGTTGAGAAGAATGGACTTATTTGTATTAATAGGAAACAAAAGAAACCATTACAACCTGAGCCTTGGTGTTGTGCAAGTTCCTCCCAGGGTCTAACAAGGGTTTTCCTTTACTTTGATAAGCTCACCCACTTCCAAATCAAACAAGAAAGGATGGTAATCTCTCCTCACAAGCTTCTACAAGGAAGTCCTAATTCCAGCAGCATCTACCCTTTGGAATGTTCAGCTTCAACCTCCCCTCCTTTGGCCCAAGGCCTGTATTTATAGTATTCTAGAGGAAGTTATTCAGTTCCAACATCAATGGGATACTCCCTCTTTGGATGGGGTAGCTCCTCTCTTGATGGGATAAGTTCCTCTATCATAGGGATGCATGAACCATCTGGAGGCGCTCAATACAAGTCAAACACTCTTCTAGAATGCTCTAGAAGTGACCACAAGTAACTTTTGTAAGATGAAACTCGCGCCTTTTGACCTTTACAGGAGTACGCACCCATCCCTTGACTTACAGAGCGTACAAGTATGCAGGTACAATGAGCTTGGGATGCGTACACGCAGGCAAGGTAGAGAGAACTTGTGTACCTAGAGATAAACATGATTTTTAATGAATTTCCCTCTTTCTTGAAGTTTGACATGGAGAGCAGAGGTATAAGGCTTGACAAGGAGGATAGTATGACTGTTGATAGAGCCATACTAACTGCAGATAGTCATGGTGACAAATTTTAGTGTAACATATTTCCCCCTAAAGTGCGAAGCCTGTAATAGATAAGGGTTTTATATCATCTAGGAAGGGTGAAGTACTTTATCATTTCAAGGATTATCTCGTGGAGAGCTCAGTCAAAACCTGCAATTTTCAACACAAAATACATGTATAAGATTATATCATCGTTGAGGTAGGAATTCACATACTCAGATCAAAAACTTTAACTAACAGACTAACTACTACTCTGATACAGGAATGATTTCATAGTACATCATTAAAATAGACTCATGTAGACACAGTATGGACGCAACCATCTGCTTATAATTGGTCTACAATATAATGAATACAAAACTCCTTGTAGCCTGGATGGTGGAAACTAGATCCAGGGTCTTCATCTCTACTTCTCGAATTGGTACGATTCTAGCCATGCGAATAAATGAGTCGATGTCGAACATGGTAGAAGCCACTTAATTACCAGTCAATGATGTAAACTATTAACAAGCGTGAGAGAGACCACCAGTAATGTCAATGGTTCTCAAAGTACCCAGCACAATCCAT